>SKCR01043551.1:0-48336 GCA_019454045.1 Zanthoxylum bungeanum
CCTTTTACCTTAGCATTTTATTTTATTTTCTTTTCAGTTTTACTTTATGTCTTTTACTTTTCAGTATTTTTACTTTATGTCTTTTACTTTTAAGTTGTTACTAGCCCTAGTTGTGTGTTAGTTATCTGGGGTTGTGATGAATTTTAATATCACCGGTTTATAAGGGGTTATTTTATAGTTTGGGTAATTTAAAGGTTTACTTATTAAGTCTTAAGCTTAATGCTTCTTGTTGTTTGATCACCAATAAGATTGATGTGGTAAATCTAAAATGAACTAGACATAGGGATTTTAGGTTTCAGCCTTAGACTTAATAGCCCACGATCTTCCTTGAGGATAGATAACCCTTTAATAGATTTCCTTACAGGATGGGAATATACCTGTCGGGCGGGGGTAACCATAATTGGAACTTAAACTTAATGAATCCAGATAATTTGGTTGACATAGACATATGGTTCAATTGGGTTAAACTGGGTATTTGCGTCTGACCATCGACAGAGGCTTTTGCATAATTTAGTGTCCCAGGTTAGTAAACTGATTTATTACACAAACATAAAATAACCACTTCATCTTTTAAATGATATTAGAATGATTCACGACCCTAGATCTTTGTGTCTTTTGTTATTTTCCTTAGTATTTTCTTTTGTCTTTTTATTTATTTATTTTGTAAAACCACATTCAACCAATCAAACAATCATTCTCTTATCCATTTAATTAGATATTTGTAAATAAATAGATTCAACAATTAATAACAACAGTAGGAATTAAGTCCTCGTGGGATCGATATTTTTATACTACTTGAACGATACGTGCGCTTGCGTTATACGTGTGTGTTTACGCCGGTCAACCCTCGAGGTCCAAGGCTCACAGCCTAAAGTGTAACAATCTAAAAAAGGATAATCATTATAGATCTCAATTCTTCGGATTCCCTATAATTTTAAACTCGTGATGTCGAAATGATATTTCTCCCCCATAAGAGAGAGCAAAGTTTTCCTAACTAGATACACTTTTGGTTTCTTCCCCATATAAAGAGAATATCATAAAGTGAAAAAGAAAAAAATATGAAAGAATTGACTACCTACATGCAGTTAAGAGCTTAAGCCCTTAGATCCTTTGCAGTCTCACAGACTTGTTAAACTAATAAGAAAGTGAAAGCCATCTAAGTTTACTTGTATGCGTATTTGTGGCCAGTTGTGTCAATATGGGACTCAGATACAGTGCTAAGTTTTGTGTTTAGTTTTTTTTTTTTTTTTACTAATTATGATTAATAGTTATTATATAAAAATTTATATATAATAGAATATTTACTGTTCATTACTATTAATGAACGTGCGACATAAAATTATAAAAAATTTAACATAATTAAACTCAATATTAGTTCCAAATGTAACAACTAGAAAAGAGTAAACCTAATCTAAATCGGATTTTGATACAACACAATAAAATTCAACTCGCCAATAATAGAGGGGAGAATACCTCTGCCACCCCTAACACTGAACCTAGCTCTGCCGACCCTACCTATTCCCCTACTGATGAGGCCCAGGATGCAGCCTATGATGCACAAGGATGGACCACTACCGTGCATGTCCCATAGGGTCCAATCATGAAGTCTCGAGCTAAGAAGATTCAAGAAGCAATGTATGGATTCGTACAGAGGACCATATCCAACTATTCACGAGCCTATACCACATTGAGTATGGGCTTGAAGCTGGATGAACCTATGATGGTGAACCTTATTGAGGTCGTGGAGCATCAAGATACATAGGCCTACTTCAGTACATTTATTTGTTAGTTATTGTTGTTTTATTTAGGGCTTGATATTTGTTTTAATTCGGCCATTTATTTATGTTGGCGTATTACTTAGGATTTATTGTTATGTTTAGGAATTAGTCTAAGCGTGCATGGGTTTGCATGTGGGGTTAGTTTAGGATACACGCCTATTGACGGGTAGTTTGGTCTTTTCATATTTTTGGGATATGGTTTGGTTAAAGCCTTCTTATAAAAGGCTAACTTAGACTATATTTTTAGCAACCCGTCTTTTAATAAAAATTAAGTAGTTTCGTGAGTTTTGAGAAACCCTCAACTTCTTCTCACTGCTTTTGGCTTATCAAAGGTTTGCTAACCCTTTGTGGCGCCCCCATTAGCACTCTAGGTTTCTGTCACTTGTTCTTCAGAGGTTTACAACTTTACCCAAACTGTCTTGACTTTCTTGGGAACAATCTCAATCTCGCATGGGTTTACTTGGCTTGTTCCAAGCAGGTTCTCATCACCTATCTAGGGGGAATGTAACTCTTATCTATCAATAGAGTTTTAGTTCACATGACCTATTGTGGCTGGCGTTTGCCAAAAAATCATGGGAAATTATCATATGTCCACATAAAAATTGTCCGATATTTGAAAAAAAACACACAATTTTGATAAAATATCATTTATGTATCCAAAGTTATTAAAAGTGGTCAATTACCACCCAAAAATTTAAGAAGTTTTATCATCTATAACCTGAAATTTGATGGATGTTCGAAAAAATACAGTTTTTGGATGATAAATGTTTCTTTTTTGAGAACTTTAGGTGTACAAATGTCATTTTCTCAAAATTGGGTATTTTTTCGAACTTCAAATAATTTTCGAATGTATAAATGATAATTTCCCAAAAAACATTTATAACTAATCGTGTAGGGGATTTTGGATTATTATTAGGAATTCTAATTCTTTATTTGATAACGGATAGTTTTGAATTTCGGAATTTGTGCTAAATATTTTTTCTGTACAGCCGTAATAGCCACAATAATCATTCAATTTATTTGTCTTGGTGGTTATCGCTTCTGCTTCTATTTTCGAATTGTTGGGCTTGAGGGGGAAATTTCAACTTTTTCCCTGCTAAAAGAAGACAAATTTCCCAGTAGCACCAACGGCAAAAGCAAAGCAAACGAATGCTTGTATTTTGCTTTTCTTAGTACTTTAAATTATCCAATCCATAATGTTTTGAATACATTTTAAACCGCGGATTAGATTGAATGTATCCAATCCTTCACACAGCAGCGCCCTACACATTCCAAAACAATGGATCAAATTTGGCTGCGTGTGAGCATCATCTAAGGAATTTCTTGTAGATCCCTAGATTTTTATTAATCAAAGTTGCAAATAAACCATATATATTCATAAACGCTTGTACATTTTCTCCATATAAGGGTCGGATTACAGCTGCAATATACGTACTCCACTGTCTTACAAGAAACAATAATGGACAGGACACTAGAAATTGAGATTGCGGCGAGAGGAATCATCAAACCAGCTTACCCAACTCCTCATCATCTCAGAAATTTTAAACTCTCACTCTTGGACCAAATCAACTTTTCAGTATATGTCAGCACTGTTTTTCTATACGAAGATCTCAATATTAGACCTCACCTAATTTCACAACGTCTCAAGTCATCCCTATCTAAAACTCTCACAAAGTTCTACCCATTTGCTGGGAGAATCAAAGACGATTTCACAATTGAATGTAATGATGAAGGGGCTGAATATGTTGAAGCTGATGCAAATGGGTTTTTGTCTGAATATATGCGGAAACCTGATCAGAATTTATTACGAGATTTTCATCCGTTTAACTTTGCAGAATGCCCAACAGCAGGCAAGGGTCCGATGCTACGTATTCAAGCTACTTTTTTCAAATGCGGGGGATTGGCAATTGCAATTTGCACTTCACACAAGCTCATTGATGGAATCTCATTAGCCATATTCGTTAATAGTTGGGCCGCCAAAGCTCGTGGTGATAAGTCATCAATCAAGGAAGTGCTTCCGAGATATGTTGCGGCTTCGGTTTTCCCACCAAGTGAATCCTTCGTGTCATTCCCTGATCATTTTTCAAAAGTTGAAGCTAACAGGTTTGTGTTTGATGCCTCAAAAATTGATGAACTCAAGGCTAAAGTTGCAAGTGCAAGGGTGCCCAAACCATCACGCGTTGAAGCACTGACTGCACTCATTTGGAAATGTGCAAGAGCTACTTCAAGATCAAACCTGGGCTTTACAAGACCATCCTTGTTAGTACAGGCGATGGACGTGCGAGCGGTGGTAGAGCCGCCGTTGCCTAACAACTCTGTGGGCAACTCTGTGGTGTATTTGTCGGCACAAACGAGTGAAAATGAGATGGAATTACAAGAATTGGTTTGTTTCTTAAGAAAAGCAAAGCAAGAATTCGGGAAAAATGGTCTGCAAACTTTGCTAGAAAGCAAGACAATCTTCAATATTCCGGAGACAATTAGAGACAAGTTTGAAAAAGATGAGATCGATTTCTTCACATTTTCCAGCGTTGTTACATTTCCATTTTACCAAGTAGCAGATTTTGGATGGGGAAAGCCAGTACATGTGACTTTGCCAAATTATAGGATACACAACTTAGTTATCTTAATTGCCACGAAGGATGGTGAGGGAATAGAAGCATTAGTGACTTTGAGCCCGAAAGACATGGCCTTGTTTCAATTTAACAAAGAGCTGCTTGCATTTGCTACCCTTAATCCACCTCTCCATGAAAGTAAAAAGGAAAAAGTGTCGTTTGCTTTGATGTCTCATCTTTGATGTAGACCAGCAAGTTATAGTTGTTTGTCTTAGTTCATTTGTTTCTATTAAAATTTGTTTGAATGTCTTAGTTCATTTGTTTCTATTAAAATTTGTTTGAATGTCTTAGTTCATTTGTTTCTATTAAAATTTGTTTGAATGTCTTAGTTCATTTGTTTCTATAAAATTTGTTTGAATTGAAAGTCAACAGAACGGAAGTTTAGAATTGTAGCGCTTGTTATGTTCGTCATCAATAAAAATTTTTCCTTTTGTTAATTTTCACCGGTTCTCACTATTTTATAATCTTTTAGGAAACATCAAGTCATAGTGGCATATTCAATCTACGATATATAAAGATTATTTATGTGATGGTGTTTTCAGGCACTATGGTATTTAAAACAGCACGACAAAGGTAAAAAGGTAATTCCCTTCTTGGGCGAGATCATTAATACCGACCCGACCCATGAAAAGCCAGCAGCAAGGGCCCAAGCACTTCGCAATAAGAGGCCGAGCACATTATGGTTACAGACCGAACTCTTTATGATCGGGTGCCGAGCACTTTGGTGTAAATAACCGAGCATTATCAGATCGACAGCAGTATTCTCAATTCAGAGGACTATCACGACCGACCTCATGAAGACCGACCATACAGCAAGACATTCTCCGGAAGATGACTCCCTATCCTTGTGGATAAGAAGATAGTCCTACCTTCATAAGAGATACTGATGAAGACAGTGTCCTAGAAGGATAAAGGAAGTAGAGATAGATTTGATAAAATGTTTCCTTGTGGGAACATGAGATTATTTCAAATAGGAATCCACATACTAGAAGAAATCTGATTTCTTCACTATTATAAATAGAAGGGTAGATTATGTGTAAGGGACGGGAGAATCAATATCAATCTCATGGTGCTAAAAATTGTAAAGCACAAGAGATACAAGTTTCAGCTAGGGGTGGGCGCGGTTCGGTTTGGTTCGGTTTTTGCTAAAAACCGAACCAAACCATATTTTACGGTTCAGATTTTTTACCTCTCAAACCAAACCATTAAATAACGGATTGGTTCAGATTGAAATTTTTTTAACCAGCGGTTTATGGATTGGTTCGGTTCGGTTTACGGATTATTATATTTAAAACAAATTTTCATCCAATTAAGTGAAGACAAAAAAAAAAAAAAAACCTAGTCTATCAAACAAATAGTATGAAGTGCTAGGGTGTAAGCTGTGACTTCAGGGAACACATGCACTCCATAAAGAATTGAAAAATGAGGCACAATTAATTATTGTATTTTTTAAAAATTACCTCGAATAATGATGTTACAATCATTCTAATTAAGAGTCAAATCCAACATATTACTTTCAAGAATAATGATGCTACCATAAAATAAAAAAAAAATTAATAATAAAAGTATTAACAAATAAATTAAAGAATAAAAGTATTAACAAATAAATATATTAACAAAAAATTTAAGAATAAAAGTATTAACATACTAATAAAAAGAAAACATAAAATAAAATTAAAAGAAAAATACAAATACAAATTTTTTTATAAAAATATATAATTTTTTTAATTATAACGGTTCGGTTCGGTTCGGTTTAACAGGTGCGGTTCGGATTAGCTCCTGAACCGAACCGTAAACCGTTTGGGGTGAGCTAATCCGAACCGCAAACCGAACCGTTAGAAAAAAAACCGTAAATTCGGTTCGGTTTGGTCGGTTTGCGGTTTGGTTCGGTTCGGTCGTTTTTTTTGCCCACCCCTAGTTTCAGCAATAAAAGAATAGTCCTGTTTGTGTCCGTGGACGTAGGTCGGATAAAAATCCACCGAACCACGTTAAAACTCCTTGTTTGATTGGCGTATTATCTACCTTCTGCTAAGTTTGCCTTTGGTTTCCCCCATAACCAAACAAATTCACTATTGAAGGAAGATTACTCGGGAGTGATATTCCCATATTACCCTGAGACCAAAATCCACCGTCAACAGTTGGCGCCGTCTGTGGGGAATACGAAACAAAAAGCAGTTCGCATAGTAAGACGATGGCAGAAGGCGGAAATCACCAATCGTTGGGGAGTCCGGCTACAGATTGGATGAAGAAGATGGAAGAAAGTATGAAATCCATAGTGGATCGGCTGGAGAGAATGGAGGGAACGAACAACGAGAGACCAGACGTCGGAACCAGTCGAAGAAGAAGTGAAAGAGCAGAAGGGAAAAGGTGATAGACACAAGTGAAGACGATAGACCCAGGAGGAGGGGCCCCTATGGGATAAAATCCGTAGTTGTAGAAAAAGATTCACAAACAGAGGACACGTGGGAAGAAGAAGAAGAAGGAAGACCATCACCGGATCCCTCCTATGACAGTCTCCGCGACTCCAGAAGAGAGGACATGGAGCATAGCGAAAGTGTACGGGAAATTCCAAGGCATGAGGAACACCGCACCCGGGGCAATAGACGCACAGAGGGGCACAAAATACGACATGGCGGCACAAGCAGTGAAATAAAGTCTTGGTTAAAAAAGGAGATGACCAAGTGGGGAGTAGGCCTCAAGACCGATGCAAGTGATGCCCGGGACAGTGAGGAGGAATCTCCCCTCACGGAAGAAATAAAATCGGCAAAATTCCCAAAGCGATTCAACATGCCGACCATGGCACCTTACAAAGGCCACTCTGACCCGAAATCGCACATCGAAAGCTTTGTCCTGTTGATGGAAGTCCAGGGAGTGGTAGGAGATGCCATCTGCAAAGTGTTCCCCCTAACTCTAGGTGGACCCGCCATCCTATGGTACAGAAGTCTGGCCCCGGGGAGCATCGGAAGCTTCACACAGCTCAAAAGGTCGTTCGTTCGACACTTCAAAGGGCCTGCGTCCCCAAGAAGACGATTGGAGAATTAAGGCTTATGAAACAAGGAGACGACGAGCCCCTAAAAATTTTCATCGAGAGGTATCACAATATGGTACTCGAGGTCGGAGGGTACGAGTCCAAAGAGGCCCTGGAAAGTTTAAAGGGAGCCCTAAGGGTCGGAAGACTATGGACTCACCTAAGAATCCAAGACACACCAGATTATGCCACCGCTCTAGAGGTAGCCCAAAATTTGTCTTGTTAGAAAGCGAAGAAAAGATCTCCCGAAGGGGGACAGCCATTCGAGAAAGAACAACAAGAAAGAGGCCCCCCGACGACCGGACAGGGAATTCAAAAAATTCAATCCGAAACCCAAAGAATTCAAACCGATACCTCGAAGAGATCAGGAAAGAGGGGTCGCAAACCAGGTGAATCATGTAGTCCGAGAAGAAGCATATATTCCCCTGAGCAAGCCACCAGGGCAAATCATCATGGACATACAGGAAAAAGGCCTCTTGATAGAACCCGACCTCAGGAGATTCCCCCCGATAAAAGAACCAGAATCTTACTGCATACATCATAATCTGAGGGGGCACACAACGGACGAATGCAAGGATCTGCGGGAACAGATGGAGGACCTAGCCCGAAATGGGTATCTAAATAATTATATCAACCATGAGGCCATGGCTGCCAGACAGAGGGCACGAGGCCGGCAGGTGCAGGTGAACATCATCGCAGGAGGGAAAACACTGGCCGGAAACTCTAACCGGTCAGAAAAAAGCTATAGCCGAATACAGGGGACGGAAGTGCTGGAAACGGAAAAGTCCCCAGTACCACGAGGAAGTCGGTCGGTACCCATAATGTTCACCGACGAGGACGCTCGAGGGGTGAGTTTCCCCCATGACGATGCACTAATAATCAAAGCTACAATCAGCGGCACAGAGGTAGATAGAATCCTGGTAGATCCCGGAAGCGCGGTAGACATAATCTCCAAAGAAGCTTTAGAAAGCCTGGGAGTGGAGTACGTAACCCTAACTAATGACGGCACCCCCCTGTACGTTTTTGGAGGCTCAACGGTCATCCCGCTGGGGAGAAATACAACTGGCAACAACCATCGAAACTCACCCCAGGACCCGGACAGTTATGGTAAACTTCACTGTGGTGGACTGCCTGAGCAGTTACCAAGTCATTATCGGCCGACCTTTTATGATGAAAACAAAGGCTGCGATGTCCTGCTATCACTTAAAACTAAAGTTCCCCACCCGGGAAGGGATTGGAATCGTGTGCGGGAGTCAGAAGATAGCCCGTAGCTGCTTTGCCACTCTCTCACGAGAGACCCTCTGCATTGAAGAAGGCACCAAGAAGAGGCAGAGGGGCGAGAACGAGAGGAAGGAACCAGGTCCCCGCCCGGATAAAGTTGCCTGGCTAGGAAACTGAAGAGTTAGAAGAAATAAAACTGTTCGGACCGAAAAAAGGCATAAAGATAGGGGAAACTTGGACGAAACCCTAAAAAAGGGCCTGCTGGAATGTCTACGGGAATACCCCGACATCTTCGCGTGGGGACACAATGACATGCCCGGGATTGACCCAAAATTCATCAGTCACCGCTTAGCAGCAAACCCGTCACTAAAACCGGTCAAACAAGAAGAGAAGGATCTTCAATCAAGAACGGTGCAGAGCGGTGGCATCCGAAGTGGAAAAACTGTTAAAAGCCGGCTTCATCAGAGAAGTAAAATACCCCGAGTGGGTGTCAAACGTAGTATTGGTAAAGAAGTCCAATGGAAAATGGAGGATGTGTGTAGATTTCACCGACCTCAATAAGGCGTGTCCAAAAGATAGCTTTCCTCTGCCAAATATAGATCAACTGGTAGACGCAACTGCCTGCCAAGGACTACTAAGCTTCATGGATGCCTTCTCAGGTACAATCAGGTCAGGATGCATCCTGCAGACGAGGAGAAAAACCACTTTTATCACCGATCAAGGACTGTACTGCTACAAAGTAATGCCTTTCGGACTGAAGAACGCAGGGGCAACTTTTCAAAGGTTAGTAACAAAATCTTCAAACCACTCATCGGCACTTCAATGTTGGTATATGTGGACGACATGATAACAATGTCCAGAGAACCAAGAGATCACGTAACTGACCTAAAGAAAAACCTTCGAGTTGCTGAGAAAACACAATTTAAGACTTAATCCAGAGAGAAGTGTGCATTCGGAGTGGCCTCAGGAAAATTTCTAGGCTACATGGTGAGCTCCCGAGGCATAGAAGCCAACCCCCAGAAGATACAAGCCGTGCTAGATTTGACATCCCCCAGAACAATTAAAGAGGTGCAAGGTCTAACAGGCAGGGTCGCCGCGCTCAACCGATTCATCTCTCGGGCGACCGAAAAATGCCACCCCTTCTTCAAAGTCATCAAGAAGGCCCAAAAGGGGATCGACTGGACAACGGAATGTGAGGAGGCCTTCCAGCAGCCAAAACAATATCTAGCACGACCCCCACTCCTGGCTAAACCTCTCCAAGGAGAGACATTATACTTGTACTTGGCTGTTTCAAAACACGCAGTGAGTTCGGTATTAGTACAAGAGGCCGACCAGATCCAGAGACCGGTATACTATGTCAGCAAAGCTCTATTGGATGCAGAGACCCGATATCCCGTGCATGAACTAGTCGCCCTATCCTTGATCACTGCAGCACGGAAATTACGACCCTACTTCCAGGCCCACCCTATCGGAGTTTACACCAATTACCCCCTGCGGCAGATCTTGCAAAAACCAGAAACCTCGGGAAGGTTAATGAAATGGTCGGTGGAGCTAAGCGAGCACGACATTTCCTACCTCCCAAGGATAGCAATAAAAGGGCAGGCCTTGGCAGATTTTGTTGCGGAACTCGCGGAACCCCAAATATTGACCACAGAGGAAAGCAAATGGGAAATGTCAGTGGATGGGTCTGCTAGCTCACAGGGCAATGGGGCAGGAATCGCGCTGAAAAACAGTAAAGGAGAAGAAGTGTTGCTTGCCTTAAAATTTGCTTTCAAAGCCACAAACAATGAGGCCGAATACGAAGCAATTTTGGCCGGATTAAGGCTATGCACAGTAGTGGGAGTCCACAACGTGGTAGTAAGGAGTGACTCTCAGCTAGCCATTCAACAATTAAAGGGAGAATTTCAGGCCAGGGAGCCGACTATGATAGCTTACTTAGCCGAAGTAAAAAAGTTGATGGAGAAAGTGGGGAACGTACGCTTCGAACAAATCGGGCGAGAAAACAACTGCGAAGCAGACTCCCTGGCCCGGCTCGCATCCTCAATGAAAACCGAGGACCCCAGAATAATCCCTCTCATATGCCTCCGAGAAAGAAGCATAAGGGAGAAGGAGATATAGTAGATATAGTAGAAGAGGAAGGCAAAAACTCATGGATGCAACCGATTAGGAGATACCTGGAAACATGGGAAACCCCTAAAGACAAAAAGGAGGCCAAAAAAAAATTCAAGAGCACCAAGTTCTCCCTGATCGAAGGGGTGCTCTACGGAGAGGCTATACCGTACCCCTCCTGAGATGTTTAACAGAGGAGGAAGCAGATTATGTGCTCAGGGAAATTCACACGGGCATCTGTGGAAGTCACGCCGGAGGAAGATCAATCGCCTTTAAAGCCTTAAGACAAGGATTTTACTGGCCGACCATGCATCAGGACGGTGTGAGGATAGCCCAGAAATGCGAAGGTTGTGCCAGAAAAATGCCAACATCCACCATCAACCGGCAGAAACAATTAACCACCATGTCCAGCCCCTGGCCATTCGCGCAGTGGGGGCTAGGTATCATAGGGCCAATGCCAAAAGGGCGAGGGCAGGCGAAGTATGCAATCGTGGCCATAGACTATTTCACAAAATGGGCAGAAGCCGAGCCGCTATCCACCATCACGGAGAAGAAGGCCACAGAGTTTGTAAAGAAGAACATTATCTGCAGGTTCGGAATCCCCCGGGCGATCATCACCGACAACGGGAAACAATTCGATAGCAAAGGATTCAGGAAGCTCTGCGAAGACCTCCAGATCGCTTTAAAATTCGCCTCGCCAGCCCACCCCAAGTCAAACGGACAGGTTGAGGCAACAAACAAGATCATCAAGACAAACCTTAAAGCTCGGCTCGGATCATGCAAAGGCTTATGGGTCGAAGAATTACCAGAAGTGCTATGGGCACATCGGACGACCTACAAAGATTCCACATGGGAAACACCATTTTCCCTATCATATGATGTGAGCCGTCATTCCAGCAGAGAAATTCGGGGTAGCAACTCACAGGGTCCGCCACTTTGGGAATAAGCAGAATGAAGAAGAACTTATCAAAAACCACCTCGACCTGGTCGAGGAAAGGAGAGAGAAATCAGCTATGAAAGCGGCAGTCTACCAACAAAGAATGGCCCGCTTTACAACAAAGAGTTCGAACCCGCTCCTTCCTCCCGGGCGACTTAGTATTGAGAAGGGTCACCTAAACACCCGACGACCAGAGGAGGCTCGTTAGGTGCCAAGTGGGAAGG
The DNA here is from genome assembly GCA_019454045.1 of Zanthoxylum bungeanum. Lineage (NCBI taxonomy): Eukaryota > Viridiplantae > Streptophyta > Magnoliopsida > Sapindales > Rutaceae > Zanthoxylum > Zanthoxylum bungeanum. Next base: position 11,910 of record SKCR01043551.1, read on the forward strand.
ACCCTACAGAATCACAGAGGTGATAAGGCCAGGGGCTTACATCCTAGAACAGCTGGACGACACGAGATTGAAAAAACCATGGAACGCCGAGATGTTGAGAAAATACTTTCAATAAATTCTCCCTTCCTTCTTTTTTGCAGCAACCCGACAAGGGACGGAAGCTCAATATAAAGCCTCTCTCAAAATGACCCGCAGAGAGTTGTAAGAAGGGCAGTATGTCCCCGAATATAAATAAAACTTTCTTTTCCAAAATTTTCATCCACTCTTCTAAAAAATAGAAATTTTGTGAACCATATTCAAAACCTCGGGGACATACTCAATACAACGGTCCAGGGTGAAAAGCACAAAACACGCAACTACCCGACCACGGCTACCACCATAAAGAAGCACAAGTCACGCCAGAATTAGTCGACTCCGTACAAGCATTAAACAGCAGGGACGAAAGTGAATCAGAGTATAGATCCGAGAGAAGCATAGAACGGGGAGGATGATACCCCCGTGGCGATTGCTTACTCCAGTGTTACCGAACATAAGGAGGAATATGCCATTAAGTTTCGAAACACCTCGGGGCTGGATCTTGTTCCGCCGAGGTCCCTTGACTACTCGGCTCGGGGTCGGGTTACGTTCCCGAGTAGTCATGCTCATTGGTCTGGGGACGGGACATCCCCCAGAACCAAGTGTCTCTCTTAGCTGGGGTCCTCAGAATATTCAGGGACATACTCGATGCAGAGGATCCGCGAGAAGCATAGCACGGGGAGACGATACCCCTGTGGCGATTGCTTACTCCAGTGTTACCGAACATAAGGTGGAATATGCCCTTAATGTTTCGAAACACCTCGGGGCTGGATCTTGTTCCGCCGAGGTCCCTTGACTATTCGGCTCGGGGTCGGCTTACGTCCCACCGAGTCATGCTAATTGTTCTGGGGACGGGACATTCCCCCAGAACCAAGTGTCTCTCTTAGCTCGGGGTCCTCGGAATATTCAGGGACATACTCGTTGCAGAGGATCCGCGAGAAGCATAGCACGGGGAGGGATGATACCCACGTGGTGATTGCTTACTCCAGTGTTACCGAACATAAGGAGGAATATGCCCTTAATGTATCGAGCACTCTTTGATCCTCACTTGCCCGATGTAATGGATCCGTGGGAAAGCATAGCACGGGAGATGACGATGCCCCCGTGATGATTGCTAGCTCCAGTGATGCCGGACCTAAGGACGAATGTGCCCTTAGTATCCCGGACACTCTTTGATCCATTCATCATTTGGATCCAAGAGAGGCACAGCACGGGGATGCGTTGTGCCCCTGTAGCGTGTGCCTGCTCCAGCGTGGTAAGGAGGAGCCCTCGTACAATACACAGGCTCCACAGTGACCCGACGTATAGAGGATGTGCCCTTACCATTTAAGCGCTCTCCTGATCCAAATCCTGGTTCGCCGGGACACTGAATTGAAAGATTCAGAATTATGTTTTGGAGGCCTCGGACAGGACGCTGTTCTGAGGTATCCGTGCTATTATTTACACTCTTTCGGTTTTATTTTTTCAAAATTTTGTTTTTTGTTTTTTTCATCGGTCTGAAAAGGGGACGCCCAGACAGATTCGATAGGGCATCAAAGGTTGATTCCCTTCCCTTCGGAGCAAGTCCCAATGATTGTTCGGCTCGGGCGGGACTCGTTTCGCCGAGGCCACTTTCCTTATCAGCTCGGGGCTGGATTCGTTCTGCCGAGACCGCTTGGATATTTGGCTCGGGGCTGGATTTCGTTCCCCAAAGCCATTTAGTTATCAGGCTCGGGGCTGGATTACGTTCCGCCGAGGCCATTTAGTTATTCGGCTTGGGGCTGGATTTCGTTCCGCGAGGCCACTTGGTTATACAGCTCGGGTCAGACCAAATCCCACCGTCGAGATATCTTTTGGACTAGGGACGTAACATTCCCCCAGGGCCAAGAGTTCCTTACAGCTCGGGGTCGGGTTACGTCCCACCGATTGCATCTCACCTGGGGACGTAACATTCCCCCAGGGCCAAGTGTTCTTTACAACTCGGGGTCAGGTTACGTCCCATCGATTGCATCTCACCATCCGTATACTCCACAACTCAGAGTCAATCCTCGACCACTGAATAAATTGGGTCTCGGTTCGTATTACCCACTCACGAACGAGCCTTAAATAAATCATTTGAAGAAGAACACCCAGAACAAGGGACAGAAGAGAAAAGCAGAGAAAAAAATACATATATATATTCAAAAAAAAAATACATATATATGAAGTGTTATTACAAAAAAAAAGAAAAGTGTACACAGGGCCCCGTCCGGGTTACCCCTTTTTTAATCAGCCCGCACAGGGGGCAGGAAGTTCTTCCTCAGCTGGCTCAGATGACAGGTAGATCGGTTCAGTCTCAAGAGAGGGAATAGCAGCTTCGGCCTCGGCGACATGGGAGACCCCTACTTCAAGGATATGAGGTGGAATCTCAGGATTGTCCTCGCTAGGAGCAGGAACCTCAGGTCGGTCTTCTTGGAAACCTGCGGGACCGGAGCAACAGAAATCGGGTCGGGATCCATCGCTTCCTCGAAGAAAGAAGGGGGAGCCACTTCTGAAACTCCCCTCAGATATTTCCCCTTTACAGAAACGGATGGCTGCATGGATCGGCCCCATATCCAGGTCAGGCAGCACCATTGGTATAATTTCAGCACAATCACCGACCCCTTCAAGACGAATGGTGTCCCTCTCGGCCTCCCACTCAAGTTCCCTATCCCTGAGCTGGGCACGGGCCCGTCCCAGTTCCTCCTCCTTGGCCCGCAGCTTATACTCCACACTGCATACTTCCACCTTGAGGAGCCCGATCTCGGCCCGGGCATCCACCAAACTTGCTCTAGCTTCTTCAGCATTCTTGCGCTCTAGAGTGGCAGCGGCCTTAAGAGCTTTGTTTGTCCTGACGGCCTCAACCGCAGCCAACTCGTGATCCATATTCCTCTCTTCGGCACTAGCCAGCTTGGCCTCCACTTCAGAAAGACGATTCTGAAGCCTCTGGGCTTGGCTGCCTTCGGACAAAAGGCTTATAAACAGGTCCTTATTCTTGGCCGCCAAATAATTCGCCTGCCGAGAAGAAAAAAGAAGTTAGAAAAATAAAAAGTCTGAAAGACACCATGGATATAGAAGAGAAGTAAAAGAAGTGACCTGGGCCAGCTGGGAGCACAACTTCGCAACTACTTCCTCGGGTGAAAGGTCCCCAAACCTCAGAATCTTCTCAGGAGGTACGGCCCCGGCCAGCTCATTGAAAAGCCGGTACCGAATGGGAAGTAGCCTCCCTAATATTCTTCCCAAGATCATCAATCCCAAGAACCACAGCACCCTTCAGTTTCTTGGAAGGACCCTCCTGCCGAACTAGAGCTTCTCTGCCCGGAGCCTCCTCCTCCTCCAATTCCCGCCTTAATTGAGGATCCACAGTTCCAAACCGACGCTTCCTTCTCCTGGAAGATCTCGGAGGGCTATCAGGAAAGGTAACACCCATTGGAAGCACCCCGGAAGGCGAAGACAAACCTTGATAGCCCGGACGCCCCATCTCTTCAACCACCTTCCCGGCTTCAGAAGTTTCAGGCCGTTTCCGAGAAGTACCAGCTTCGCCAGGGCTAGTTTTCTTCGAAACACCGGTCAACCGATCAAGGTACTTTGGTCTCTTCGACATACCTGCAAAAAGCAAAGACAAAAGAAAGGTTCAGGACCTGAGCATACAAAAAAAAAGAAAAAAAAGAAAGAAGACATCAAACATGATAAAACGAGGGAGTTGGCTAAGAAGATCAACAGACATCTACCTATCCGACCCGAGACCTTGGGAGGAACGGCCCATATAAGCCCTGATTCAAAGAATGCCGCATCGTTTACCAACTCCCTCCAATGGGCGGCATATCGCTGAGCCCAGAATACCCAGTTCCGGACCTGGTGGGAGAGACTTGGGAGCATCCCTCCAACAAGCTAGGAGGAATAGAAAAAAAGGGGTAAGAATCCAAAATAAAAAAAAAAACTAAGGGCAGAAAAAGCTAAAGGTTAACCTCCTAACTCCCGCTCTAAAGATGTCCGGAACCAAGATCTCCTCTCCATCCGATCTCAGGGTCCGTCACCAATCACCAGTGGCCCAGAACCAAAGATCTTTGAAATTCTTATTGGAGTCAGGGAGTTTTTGGACGACGTTTGACGAACTATCGTAAGTAGAAAGGTAGTACCAACTGTGGTGAGTCTTTGGGTTGGCCTTCAACCGATATAACCTCTTCACTTCTTCAAAAGAAGGTTAGCCACACCCCGCCCGATGCCAAGCTACATACAGCCCGGCCAAAATCCTCCAACTGTTTAGACTTAGTTGACAGGGGCGATCTCCATCTCGGCCAGCATCCAGGCAAAGTAGGGTTGAATTGGTAACCAGAGCCCGCACTCAGACATCAAGAAAATGGAAGAAGGGCCACGGAACCATCGTCGGGCTGACTGGCACGATCACATGGAAGAGGGACCTCAAGAGCAATATCTATAGGGATGTCATATCATTGCCGAAGCAGTGCTAGATCATCCTCGGTTATCTTAGAGGGCCGAGCCATATCTAGAGACGAGCTGTCAAAATCACCGGGCTCCGGATCTTTCCGAGGAACCCTCTGGTGGTAAGTATCTTGTTCGATTTCGGAAGGGGGGGGGGGTAGTATCAAGGTCTTCCACGCTGGGTGCTCCCGAGCCAGAAGAAAGCTCTTCAGCAATGGGGGCCAAGGGTTTAGCAGGGTTTTCAGGGGGAAGAACTGCCATCAGACATCCTAGACGTCCGAAAAATAAAAGGGCAAGGTCAGTCTACAACCATATTCTTGAAAAATGACCAAGGGATTCGCAGGCTATCCTAAAGTTTCCAGAAAAAACTATATTTATGAAGTTCTAAGCGCCCTAAGCAAAGTACTCAATAAAATTTCTCCCTAGTAAGTACCAAAACAAACGAAAAGAAGAAACAGCAAAGCACGGCACAAGCAAGAAGAAAAAGAAAAGGAAGAAGGTCGTTCGGGAAACTTACTTGTTCAGGATCGGGAAAGCAGCGAAAACGTTGAAGAACTTTGAGTAAAACTAAGTCAGATGCTTCGTAGCCGAAGGGAAGAAGATTTTTTTGGAAGTTGATAGGATTTTTTGCAAGGATATCGGTTCACCTTCTCATTACAACGTCGGAATAACTCCAACCGTCGGATCGTAATAGAGTCCCGGATGGACGCCAAGTGTCAAATGCAAAAGAGGTCTGCCAAAATCAAATAAACGGTTGAGATCAGCGCACCGTTAAGACGCCTCTGCACGATCGATTTTCTCCTACTTTTGGCGGGAACCCGACGGATGTTTGACAAGTGTCAGGCTCAGAAAAAAATCCTAAAGGTGATTTGATGGGCATTTAAACAGACATGACGATTGCGCGTCTCAAGAAAAAATGCTTGAAAAGAGGCAACGAAAAATTTTTTGGTTTGACTCCGGATCGACCACCAAACAGAAATAATCAACACACCATCTTTATATAGTTCCGGCACCAACTTGCATACTCGTTGGAACCGAGAACTAGGGGAGAGATGTTGATGGTGTTTTCAGGCACTATGGTATTTAAAACAGCATGACAAGGGTAAAAGGGTAATTCCCTTCTTGGGCGAGATCATTAATACCGACCCGACCCATGAAAAGCCAGCAGTAAGGGCCCAAGCACTTCGCAATAAGAGGCCGAGCACATTATGGTTACAGACCGAACTCTTTATGATCGGGTGCCGAGCACTTTGGTGTAAATAACCGAGCATTATCAGATCGACAACATTATTCTCAATTCAGAGGACTATCACGACCGACCTCATGAAGACCGACCATACAACAAGACATGCTCCGGAAGATGACTCATTATCCTTGCGGATAAGAAGACAGTCCTACCTTCATAAGAGATACTGATGAAGACAGTGTCCTAGAAGGATAAAGGAAGTAGAGATAGATTTGATAAAAGGTTTCCTTGTGGGAACATGAGATTATTTCAAATAGGAATCCACATACTAGAAGGAATCTGATTTCTTCACTATTATAAATAGAAGGGTAGATTATGTGTAAGGGACGGGAGAATCAATATCAATCTCATGGTGCTAAAGATTGTAAAGCACAATAGATACAAGTTTCAGCAATAAAAGAATAGTCCTGTTTGTGTCCGTGGACGTAGGTCGGATAAAAATCCACCGAACCACGTTAAAACTCCTTGTTTGATTGGCGTATTATCTACCTTCTGCTAAGTTTGCATTTGGTTTCCCCCATAACCAAACAAATTCACTATTGAAGGAGGATTACTTCGATAGGGAGTGATATTCCAATATTACCCTGAGACCAAAATCCGCCGTCAACAATTTATATTGTAAATAGATGGCCATTTAATTATATATATATATATATATTTTTAAAAATGTTGTATACTCAAATATTTATTGAGTCTTAACAATTTCATTAAAGGCTGAATTGTATAGGATTTTGACGGATAAATAACAATCTTTTATATATATATATATATATATATATATATATATATATATATATATATATATATATATTTTATTTTATATATTAGAGAGTTGGATATGGTCGTGGGTAGGGTCCCTAATATTGGGTCAACCTAATCCATCAATGTTTAGAACATTATGTGTTGTGTTATGGAAATGAGGAAGTTAGTTAATTTCCTCACATTTCCAACTAGAGGAACTGCAGTGTTATTGTCTGAATTCCTTAGAAGTGATCTATATTTTTACCAAAGCAGGGATAGTTCATTGATAATGGAGTTAAAAATATATTGTAAGAAAAATGATATGGATTCCATTGATTATAAATGTTTTAAAATAAGATTATAATTATAATTTATTAAATTTATGGATTTCCATCTCGCTCAATAATTGGTCTTATAATACTGAAGTTGAACAACAACAAATAAGTGTGAAGATCATTGGGTTTTAGTGTTCCGATCATTAGTCATGTTATTAAGTTTAGAATTTAAGTATATTTCTATCGGTTTGTTATATTAATGCACTAAATCCAGTTAGCATATATTTTTTGAAATTGTGAATTTTTGTCCCATTATGTAAATTATCTCTGTACCACCAAGGAATTCTGATAATGTAACTGTACAACTAACTTTTCTATTTTATATCAAGAAGTCTATCTGTTAGGTTTCTAAGGTGTCCCAAGATCATTTAAGCAATGAAATAAAATGAATACATAATGTAGAATGACAGAATCATACTTACAAAGAACGGATGTTGGATGAGTTGAACACAAAAATTGCTTCCTTGAAGTTTCGGCCAAGCTCCTCATTTGAATTGAAATCCAAGCTCCAAGCTTTGATGTTGATTCCAAGCTCAATGGATTAGTTTCCCTAACACCTTATATGATTCCTTTGATGTGCTAGCAAAGAAAAATTGCCACAATTTTTCTTCTTCTCTTTTGTGTGTTTCGGCCAAGCCAATGGGAGAGGGAGAGAGGAGTGAGAGTGTGATTGCGTGAATGAGAGAGGGATAGATGAAGGTGAAAAACTTGTGTAATTGATTTCAAAAACCAAAAAATAATGATATACCAAAATATCTAAAATTAGGTAGTTGTTTTTCATTCCATCTACTTGGAGTATTTTACAAGTCTTCAACAACTCACCTAAACCCATCAACAAAAAGTTAGGCAAAGTGACAAGTTGATGTGACTTGTGATGTGACTTGTGGGCCCCACTTGATTCAAAATCCGAGTGGGCCCGCAAACACATCCCGGGCTCTGGTTCGCTAATTCCGATTAACGAATTTTCCATTGCGACGTAATTAAATCAAATTTAATTAAATAATTATGCCTAGCAAAATTACTATTCACGTCGCTCGCGAATTAATTCTAAATTAACTCGTTCGCCCGAAATTAAAATCTAATTTCATTTAATACATCGAATATATTATTTTATCCATTAATTCCAAATTAATTGTTCTCTCTCTTCAAATAGCATTTTATCCTAGTTAAAATCTCTCCGTAAATAATCCTAGATTAATTATGTTCGAATCATACGTCATCGGTGAATCTTCGGGAAGCAACCCATGATATCCCTAGATATGTTGGCAGTAAATTGGGTCGTCGGACTATCCGAACACGTACATACCTAGTACTACGTTTTTACCGATTTACGAGACATGGTTGGCTTCTAGCAAAGCACCGTACCTACCCAATTCTCCAGAAATATTCTTAAAGGAATATATAATCTTTGTCAGGCGTAGTATACGTAGTATTGCATATTACGATCTAATATCTGATGTCACATGCAAGGCCTGGGGCTGGAATAGTGTATGCCCCGTACGAAGCATATATCGGATCACAAGCAACTAGTCTCTTTAATCGGATAATCATGACCTTGTCATATTATCCTGATGGTTGCAACCAATTAGAGTACCAGTTCTGTATCCTTATGTGATCATCATCTCCATATGACCGAAGGGATACATTTGTCTTGACATCACACCCAATACATTACGATTCTCAATAAACCCAGAAGAGGCGTACACAGAATCTGTTAAAGCCCCGGACGACCAAAACCAAAGCGTATTGATTGTCGCAAGTACTAGCGATGCAAGTCTCAGGTTAAGACCAAATACACCTACCCTGATGCGGATTCCCATAGACACATAGTCATACTACCAATGTGATTATGCGGGGTCTATCCAGAGTGAAGCTGTTTCCGTACCATCAATAAACACAACCTCATATCACACTTGCATAAGTATCCAATACTTAAATATATGAGAACTATGCCGTTACGCTTCCATAACATGCACAAGTGCAATACTAGTCTATTCTGCATTATCGATGTCCAGTCTCGATAATACTACGACTAGGGATATTTAATGATTAAACCTTTAGGGATTGATATTGTCTCATATCTAATAATCTGAAACTAATCATAATGACTTTTATCATTTATATATTTAAGTAATCAAATTAAAAAATGATAAAATGCAATTTCCATTGTCACATAGTTAATTTGTACAAAAACCACAATGTCTTTTACAAATAGTGACGCTATGGGTCATAATTGTCCAACAATCTCCCACTTGGCCTATAGCCAGTCACTCAAGCATCTAACACCTGAACTATGTACATGTCGCTCAAAATTTTGCTGAGGAATAGCTTTCGTCAGCGGATCTGCAATGTTGTCCCCTGATGCAACCTTCTCAATCTTCACATCGCCACGATGTATGATCTCACGAATCAGATGGAAACGACGAAGAACATGCTTGGATCATTGATGAGACCGCGGTTCCTTAGCCTGCGCTATAGCCCCATTATTGTCACAATACAATGGAACGGGCGCAGCTGCTAACGGAACTACTCCTAATCCAATTAGGAATTTACGGATCCAAACTGCCTCTTTTTATGCTTCAGCTGCAGCAATATACTCCGCTTCTGTTGTTGAATCGGCAATAGTCTCTTGCTTGGAAGTTTTCCAGATTGCGACTTGCAGTTGTCTTTATCGGTTTGGAAACTTGCATCGGTAAACCCATTTACCTCAAGTTCTCCATCTCCATAGATTTAGAAAGCATCCTTAGTTCGTCTAAGATACTTAAGGATATTCTTAACCGCTATCCAGTGACCTTCACCTGGATCGGCCTGATAGAGACTACACATGCTCAAAGCATACGAGACATCAAGTCGTGTACATATCATGGCATACATGATCGATCCGACTGTCGAGGCAAACGGTATCTGACTCATGTTGTCTCTCTCATCTTGAGTTTTAGGACACGTGTCCTTAGATAGAGTGACGCCATGTGACACTGGCAACAGTCCCCTCTTGGACTGATCCATGTTGAATCTCTTCAACACTTTGTCAATGTACGTGCTCTGGGAGAGTCCAAGCTGCTTTCTAGATCTATCCCGGTAGATCTTTATTCCTAGAATAAAGGCTGCTTCTCCCAAATCCTTCATGGAGAATTTTAATGAAAGCCGAGCTTTCACCGATGTTAACATGGGAATGTGATTGCCAATAAGCAAGACATCATCAACGTAAAGGACTATGAATGTTAGTGCGCTCCCACTAATCTTCTTATATACACAAGGATCATCCTCATTTTGAACGAAATCATATTCTTTTATGATCTCATCAAAATATTGGTTCCAAGAACGCGATGCTTGCTTCAATCCATAAATGGATCGATTTAACTTAAAAAACTTGTTTGCAAGTCTTGGTACGACAAAACCGTCAAGCTGTTGCATCTAAACATCCTCCAAAAGGTTTCCGTTACGGAAAGCGGTTTTGACGTCCATATGTCATATCTCGTAATCGAAATATGCAGCAATAGCAATCATTATCCGAATGGATTTAATCATGGCAATGGGTGAAAAGGTTTCGTCGTAATCGACACCATGTAGTTGACGATACCCTTTCGCTACAAGCCTAGCTTTGTACATTTGAACGTTGCCATCCATGTCAGTCTTCTTCTTGAAGACCCATTTGCAACCAATAGGCTTTACGCCTTCTGGTGCATCAACCAGTGTCCAAACTTGGTTGGTGTACATGGAATCCATTTCAGAATTCATGGCATCTTGCCATAAACCGGAGTCGATACCTTGTATCGCTTCTTCATACGTAGTCGGTTCGTCTTCCTCAATAAGATTGATATCCACATGAGGTGAGATCAGAAACCCATACCTCTCAGGTTATTTTCTGACTCTCTCCGACCTACGCGGTTCTTGTGTATTCGAAGATTGTACCTTCCAAACGTTTGACATATGCCCAGCAACCCCAAATCTTCAGGAATGAAAAACTCGGTTTCTTTCCTGTCCATATTTCATACGGAGTCTGTTGAACAGACTTTGACGGAACCTTATTCAAAATAAGTATTGCACTGTTCAATGCATATCCCCAGAAGGAAATAGGTAGCTCTGTGCGACTCATCATAGACCTTACCATGTCTAACAAAGTTCAGTTTCTCCGTTCGGACACACCATTTAATTACGGTGTTCCGGGAGGAGTCCACTGTGAAAGAATACCATATTCTTTCAAGTAATCAAGAAACTCATTGCTTAAGTATTCGCCACCACGGTCCACCGTAATGTCTTAATTCTTTTGCCGGTCTATTTTTCTACTTCGTGTCGAAACTCTTTGAATTTCTCAAAGGTTTCCGACTTGTGTCTCATAAGATACACATAACCATAACGCGATGCATCATCCGTAAAGGTTACGAAGTATTCATATCCACCTCTAGCCTGGCTAGACATGGGCCACATACGTCACTATGAACGAGGGCTAACAGTTCGGTGGCACGTGCACCTTTACGCTAAAACGTGATTTAGGCATCTTGCCTAATAAACAAGATTCGCAGACGTCATATGAATTTGGATCAAATCTGTCCAAGTAACCACTCTTCGAAAGTGTGGATATACGTGTCTTGTTTATGTGTCCCATACGACAATGCCACATGTAAGTTTCATATTTGTTACTTACTTTAAGCCTTTTGTTTGTTACATTATATGTTTGAGATTGATTTATATTCAAAATATAAAGACCATTATTTGCATCAGCAGTGCAAATTTCCATATCATTTTTATACATAAAACACCTAGTGTTTCTAAATACAAAAGTATACCCACATTGGGCTAACATAGATACAGAAATAATATTCCTAGTCAAACTAGGTACATAATAACAGTCTGTAAGTTTACGCACATGCCCCGAGGGCAGTTCCAAAACAAAAGTGCCAACGGCCAAAATGGCGACTCGTGTCCCATTTCCAACGCGGAGGTCATCTCTTCTGAGGCTAGTCTCATGCTAATCTGCAGATCCTGCACATCAGTACATATATGAGTACCACAACCAGAATCAAAAATCCAATTTTTAAAAACTAGTAGTAGACATGTTTATTTCTATAACAAACATACCTGAAGCCGGTGCCTTGCCCGCTTTGATTTCCTTCATGTGTGCCTTGTACTCGCGGCAGTCACGCTTCCAGTGACCCCGCTTGCCGCACTGTAGACATACATCTTGGGATTTGTCCTTACCCTCCCAGAAGGTTTTGACGATTTGGCCTTGCTTTTCTTCTTCTCTTCTTCTTTACACCTCCAGTCGCCTTGGGCAAGCCCTCGGAGTCTGAGATGATGAAGCGAAGTGCGCATCGCGCTTCTTGCCCTTTGGGAGCTCTTTTTCTGATTCGCGCAGTGGGGACATCAACTCTCCAAGAGTTTGTTCTTGGTTCATCATATTGTAGTTCATGATGAACACACTCCAAGTGTCGGGGAGAGACTGTAAGATCAAATCTACTGAAGTCTCAGCCTCGAAGAAAATGCCCATCTGTCTCAGCTGCTCAATGTCAACAATCATCTGTGACACATGGTGCTCAACAGACGTACCCTCTGACATGCGAGCGCGGAAGAGCTTCTTCTGCAACTTATATCTTTGCGATCTAAGATTAGATCGGTGAAGATCATGCAACTTCACCATCATCTCATAGGGATGCAATCCCTTATTTTGACGACGGAATTACGAAGTCATAGCACCAAGCATTATAAAATGATATGGACATTCATGTTTTAGTATTACAATTTTAAACCTCATTAAGTCATAATTATTAATAAAAAAAATTGAAAATTACTTGAGGAACCTTACGGTTCCAAGAAAATAAATTTTTTTTTTTTTTTTTACTTCCGGTTCCAACCGGAACCGTACGGTTCCGGTTGGAACCGCTGGAACCGTTCGGTTCCAGCGGTTCCAACCGGTTCGGTCAGGGTAAGAACCCTAACCGAACCGGTCAGGTTCCGGTTCGGTTCCGGAACCGGAACCGTCCGGTTCCAACCGGTTTAGTTCCGGTTCCGAACCGGAACCTTGGCCGGGTCTACATGCAAGGCCTGGGGCTGGAATAGTGTATGCCTCGTACGAAGCATATATCGGATCACAAGCAACTAGTCTCTTTAATCGGATAATCATGATCTTGTCATATTATCCTGATGGTTGCAACCAATTAGAGTACCAGTTCTGTATCCCTGTGTGATCATCATCTCCATATGACTGAAGTGACACATCTGTCTTGACATCACACCCAATACATTATGATTCTCAATAAACCCAGAAGAGGCGTACACAGAATTGTTAAAGCCCCGGACGACCAAAACCAAAGCGTATTGATTGTCGCAAGTACTAGCGATGCAAGTCTCAGGTTAAGAACAATACACCTACCCTGATGTGGATTCCCATAGACACATAGTCATACTACCAATGTGATTCTGCGGGGTCTATCCAGAGTGAAGCTGTTTCCGTACCATCAGTAAACACAACCTCATATCACACTTGCATAAGTATCCAATACTTAAATATATGAGAACTATGCCGTTACGCTTCCATAACATGCACAAGTGCAATACTAGTCTATTCCGCATTATCGATGTCCAGTCTCGATAATACTACGACTAGGGATATTTAATGATTAAACCTTTAGGGATTGATATTATCTCATATCTAATAATCTGAAACTAATCATAATGACTTTTATCATTTATATATTTAAGTAATCAAATTAAAAAAATGATAAAATGCAATTTCCATGATACAAATAGTGATGCTATGGGTCATAATTGTCCAACAATCTCCCACTTGGCCTATAGCCAGTCACTCAAGCATCTAACACCTGAAACTATGTACATGTCGCTCAAAATTGCTGAGGAATAGCTTTCGTCAGCGGATCTGCAATGTTGTCCCCTGATGCGACCTTCTCAATCTTCACATTGCCACGATGTATGATCTCACGAATCAGATGGAAACGACGAAGAACATGCTTGGATCGTTGATGAGACCGCGGTTCCTTAGCCTGCGCTATAGCCCCGTTATTGTCACAATACAATGGAACGGTCTCAGCTACTAACGGAACTACTCCTAATCCATTAGGAATTTACGGATCCAAACTGCCTTTTTTATATGCTTCAGCTGCAGCAATAACTCCGCTTCTGTTGTTGAATCTGCAATAGTCTCTTGCTTGGAAGATTTCCAGATTGCGACTTGCAGTTGTCTTAAGCAACTGATCAGGTCGGGGCTTAGGCCCAAGAGGTCTCTCTATGGTATAGAGTAACTTCTCGGATCCCAGGTGAATTCTGAGATTCATATCCCAGTCTTGAAAGTTTGTGCCATTAAAGACATTATCGCCCATGACAATATCCCTAATGCTTAACTTTCATGTCATCTTAATCGCAATAGTCAACTATTCAATTAACGATGTAGGGTACAGTCTAACTGTTACAGAAAAAAAAATATTAGTCCAACTAATAAATATAATTGACGAAATAATTAGAAAGCGCGTAAAGCTAAGTATTTGAACTTAATTGCAAATTCAATACTAGCCTCCCACTATTTTTCGGCGAGCCTCTAACCATCTGTTGAGTACTCGGGAAACCTAGTTTCCTAGTGGGCTAGGATCCCGTTAAATAACACACAATCTTGACTTTGGCCAACAAGCTGTATGATATTTAACTAGGTAGATCTCTAAGATCAATTGGATCTCATCCAATTCCTAGATCCGATAGGTGGACCTCCAAGTCCGAAACATATATATATATATATGCCAATATATCCAATATATTTTCCTAACCTTTTTCCTCTGAATCAACTAAGCCTTAGCTTTGGCACAACAAGCTTAATGATTCCAGTTAAGCGGAACCTATTGACTTTGGAAAGTTTCGTAATCGATGTCGATGGACAAGAAGTATCTTGACTTTGGCCAACAAATCACAACTTGGACAAGACATACGATATAGAACAAAGCCTTCATGATTCAAACACATCCTCGATGGACAAAGGTCTTGACTTTGGCCAACATACTAATGCCAATCTTGGATCTTGGGAATGAATCATTCAATGGAAGGAAAATGCTTAATATTTGTTGAGGGTTTTCGCGTAATTGGCAACCAATTTATTATCTTTGTTAGGTCTCATCATACACCCTTAAGCATGCATTCTAAAAGCATAATAAGGCGCGGTAAATAAATTAATAATGATATGCGGATTGATATCTCACAGATTGTTCCTAGAAAAAATCACTCATTTTCCTCTCCTCGGCTAGCACTATTCGAACTTCTACCCAATTACATAATACAATTAAAGAAACCTCATTAACATTGTGGGGGAATTAGGTGAGAAGAGAATTACAAAGAATCGAGAGATAAGGCTGGACACGCAGGTCCAATTTAATAAATTCTAAATTTACAACAATTTCCAAAATTACCATTTCCCTTATAATATCCATCCAATATACATTATTCATTCAACACATCCATGTATTTGTTGGACAATTATGACCCATAGCATCACTATTTGTACATATCATGGTGTTGTTGTACAAATTAACTATGTGACAAAGGAAATTGCCCTTTTATCATTTGTAATTAGATTACCAAAATATATAAATGATAAAAGGTCCTTATGATTAGTTCTGGATTGAGATGATATGAGACAGTATCAATCCACGAATGTTTAATCATTAAATAATCCTAGTCGGAGTATTATCGAGATTGGACATCGATAATACGTAAAAGACTAGTATTACACTTGTGCGCGTTGTGGGAGCATAACAACATAGTTCTCATATATTTGGGTATAGGATACTCATGCAAGTGTAATAGGAGGTTGTGTTTACCGATGGTACGGAAACAGCTTCTCTCTGGATAGACCCCTCAGAATTCCATTGGTAGTATGACTATGTGTCTATGGAAGTCCGAATCAGGGTAGGTGTATTTGGTCTTAACCTGAGACTTTCACCGCTAATATTTGCGACAATCAATATACTTTGGTTTTGGTCGTCCAGGGCTTTAACAGGTTCTGTGTACGCCTCTTCTGGGTATATTGAGAATTGTAGTGTATTGGGTGTGATGTCAAGATGGAAGTATCACTCCAGTCATAGTGGAGATAATGATCACGTAGGATACAGAACTGGTGCTCTTATGTACTGCAGTCATCGGGATAATATGACTAGGTCATGATTATCCGATCATAGAGACTAGTTACCAGAGATCCGATATGTGCTTTGTACGGGGTGGACACAATTCCAGCCTCAGGTGATAAGTGGTATTTATATCACTATTTCCCATTCATTTAACTTAATATTTTGTATAGTTTCTCGGGTTTTGTGAATGTTTTGATGTGTTTTGTGTTATTTTGCAGATAAATAAAGTTGGGAAAGCATTGGAAGCAATTTGGGGCCAAAATAGAGAAAAAATGACAAAAAGGCATTTCGGTAATTTTCCAGCGTCGCGACGCCCAAAAGTGAGCCGGTCATGCTAACATGCGCCGAGAGACACGTGTCAGAATCTGAGAAATTGGACTTGCTAACATGCGCCCATTGTTTAAAAAACCGTATAAAGCGGCCGCATCGAGGCGCCGCCTCGTCGCCTCGCGGCGATGGCGCGCCGGGCGGCCGCTTTATGCGGTTTTTTCGAGGCGGCCGCCTTCTGCTGGTGAGGCGGGCGCCTCACGCCGATTCGGCGTGAGGCGGCCTGAGGCGCTCGCCTCACCAGCAGAAGGCCTTTTTTATTTTTTTTATTCCTGCAGTGAACGACGACGTTTTGGAAGCCCAAAACGTCGTCGTTTCAGTCGATAAAACGAAAAAAAAATTTCCCAAATCGCGTTAGGGTTTTATCCTCCTCGTCGCTTCTCCCTCGCACACTACTTCGATTTTCTGAGTTCTCATCGCACTGCTTCAATTTTCTGAGTTCTTGTCGCACTGCTTCAATTTTCTGAGTTCTCGTCGCACTGCTTTAATTCGCCTCTCCTGCTGCTCTCTTCTCGGTACTTCTCCCTCGTCGCACTTCTCTCTGTTCTCGTAAGCTTTCAAGTTTTTTTTTTATATTTATTTGTTCTGTCCAAGTATCAACGCTGCTTGATTATGCATGTTGGATGATTAATGATCGTTCAAGAGATTGGATTCATTTGTAAAATTACTCATTTGTATTCTCAGTTTGATCACTGTGAAGTAGGCGCAAGAATTCTGACCACCCTAGCTGAATTAATTGCTTGTCCAATGTTTATATTTTGTTATTTTTTTGCTGTTTTCATTACTTCCTGCAAAATGAAAAAAAAACTTGCGCAAGACAATTGATAAACTTCCTGTGAACAATCCTTTTGGAACAATTTTTCTGAATCTGTGGATGTTAGCAATGTGGTGAATGATGCAAATTTATTGTTTAACATGCTTGATGATGTTATTGAAGAAGTAGGCGAAGATAATGTCATTCAAGTCATTACAGATAATGCATCAAATTATAAGAAAGCAGATGAACTTTTAATGCAAAAGAGGAAACGATTGTGGTGGACGCCGTGTGCGGCCCATTGTATTGATTTAATCCTTGAAGATATTGGGAAGCTACCTCAACATAAAAATGCATTGTTAAAGGCAAAAAAGGTAAAAATATTAGAAAGCTACCGCAACATACTTTATTAAATATCTTCTTATTTGACATCATTAATTCATGATTGTTAATTTCATTTAACAGGTTAGTAATTTCATTTATAATCATGGAGCGGTGTTGGCTTTGATGAGAAGTTTCGCAAAGAAGGATTTAGTTCGCCCCGCACCGACAAGGTTTGCAACCGCTTTCTTAACATTAGAAAGCATGTATGGTTTGAAGGATTCCTTGGAGCAAATGTTTACTTCAAAAGAGTGGAATGAACTTACTTTCTCCAAGAAGTCTGAAGGGAAAGATGCAAAAAAAGTAATTTTTAATGATAGGTTTTGGACTTGTGTTGCTTATGCATTGAAAACAACCAAACCTTTAGTTCATGTGTTGCGGATGACAGATGGCGAAAAATATCCTTGTATGGGATTTATATATGGTGCCATGGATAGGGCAAAAGAGGAGATAGCAAAAAATTTGGGAAATGAGGCTGGTGCATACAAGGAGATATGGAAAATAATTGATGATAGGTGGGAGTCTCAGTTGCACCGTCAATTGCATGGAGCTGCTTATTTTTTGAATCCTCATATCCAGTATGCAAGCACTCCTCCTTCCCAGCATCCGGAGATTAGGCGTGGGTATCTTATATGCTTGGAGAAACTGTTGCCCAATCCCGATGATCAATGTGCGGCAGATATACAATCAGATGCCTTTCTAAATAAGCAAGGATTATTTGGCACCAGTATGGCCAAACAAACCGTCTTCAATCGTAGTCCTGGTATGTGAATTATCACTTTTGTGTAATTATTAACTATAAGATATTATATGAATTTTGAAAGTGTATATTCAATCTTATTGTAGCTGACTGTGGAGAGCATTCGGCGGTGAAGCTCCTCAACTGCAATCTTTAGCAATAAAGATTTTAAGTCTAACATGCTCATCCTCGGGGTGTGAACGCAATTGGAGTGCATTTAATATGGTATGATCTAATAATAACTAGTGTTTTGTGAATACTTACTTTATTCAACTTCTGATAATTTGAATAAATAAATTGTAGATTCATACAAAGAAGAGAAATAGATTATCCACCGAGAAATTGAACTCATTAGTATACATAATGTACAATAGGCGATTGAAGCAAAAATACATGAAAAAACATTCATTTCAATCGGTTGATGATCTTTTGATTGAGGATGAGTTGCCTTCTGATGATGAGTGGGTGGCTGGAGAAAGCTTTGTGGAGAATACTTCTATTGAACAACCGAGTGACAGTAGAGCACCTGCACAAAAAAGGAGCAGAGACCAAAGTAAGTTAATCTTGTACAAATAATGCAACTTATGTAATCAAATTTAAAAATAATACGACTTTATGTTATTTGTTAGGGAAAGGGAAAGCTCCACAATTAGTGGATGAAGACACTACAAGTGAAGGGGGTTCTTTCGATGATGACCCATCTGATGATGACAGAGATTTTGACCCAAGTTTCATGCCGCTAGACACCACTGATAGCTTGTTTAAGGATAGTTATCAATAATTTTTTGAACAAACTATGTATTATGAAGAAAGTAATGTAATTTGGATTACTTATCAATAGTTTTTTTAACATACTATGAATTATGAAGAAATTAATGTATTTTTTATTATTTTCCCGATTTCCGCATTGAGGCGCCCGCCTCGCCGCCTCGAGGCGCCGCACCGTATTTTTAAACATTGCATGCGCCGACCTTGCTAACGTGCACCGTGCCACGTGTCATCATCACAGAAGATCAGATAAAATACGTTGTCTGCCACGTGTCGAAATCTCATTGGACCAAAGCAAGCGCGTGCCACATGTCGAGTTCTCATTGGACTGAATCACCGGTGAATCACATGTTGCCACGTGTCGACCTTTCATTTGACCGATCCTAAGTTCGTGCCACGTGTCAGATTCTTATTGGACCGAAAATCCAGCCAATCACATGCTACCATGTGTCGCTCTGCCGCGTGACACGTGTCACCTCCTGATTGTGCCGATAGAATCCGCGTAGTCAACCAGCGTGGACCAAAGACGCGTGCTGGCGTCGCGACGCCAAGCACTTCAGTGTCGCGTCGCGATGCCATTGTTGGTTTCTATTAAGGTCCCAAGATCAATAATAAGCATGAAATAAGTGCGAATACAAATCAACGAAGTTGCGGAATACTCACATCGATCAGTTGAGCGACGCTTTGACGAACAAAAATCCATTTTCTGTTCCTTGTGAACTGCGGCAGTGGGCTGCTTCAAGCTCACTCTTTTTGGCCTTCATCTTCAAGAATCCAAGCTCCAAGCTTCGTGAGATGATTCTCGGCTCATGGGTGGACTTCCCTATCACCTTCGCATGTCTCGTAAGTGTGCTAGCACTTGTGATTTTGCCACAAAATCCCACTCTTGCTTCCCTTCACTGCTTGGTTTTGAGCAAAACTAGAAGAAGAAAATGGCAGTGAGCTGCCGTGAGAGAGAGAGAAGAAATCAAAGAGAGAGAGAGGTAATTGTTACAATTAAAATGGTAAATGATTTTCCATAAATCATATACACCATTTTTCCCTCCAAAAGTCAAAGCCAATAAAGGCTCCAACCACTCCCATCACTCAATCACATCAATCACAAGTTGTCAAGTCACATCACTCAAAGTGACAAGTGATTTGACGCTTGATGCGACTAAAGATTTGACGCTTGATTTGACTTGCGTGCCGCACTCGAATTCAAAATGCGAATGCGCTCGCAAATAATCTCGAGCTCGGGTTCGCTAATTCCAAATTAACAAATTTTCCGTTGCGACGTAATTAAATGATTACGCCTAGCGAAGTCCCTATTCACGTCGCCAACGAATTAATTCTAAATTAATTCGTTCGCCCGAATTAAAATCTAATTTTGATTCTGCGTCGAAATCCAATTTCGTTTAATATATCCAATATATTAATTTGTCGATTAATTCCAAATTAATTGTTTCGTTATCTCTCTTTAATTGATATTTTATCCCAGATAAAATATCTCTGCAATTAATCCCATATTAATTTTCTCTCTCTTCTAATTAATCCCAGATTAATTTAGAGTGCGAGTCATACGTCATCGGTGAATCTTTGGGAAGCGACCCATGAGATCCCCAGATATGTTGGCAGTAAATTTGGTCGTCGGACTATCCGAATACGTAAGTACCAAGTACTACGTTTATACCGATTTACAAGACAAGGTTGGCCTCTAGCAAAGTGCCATGCCTACCCAATTCTCCGGAAATATCCTTACAGGAATAAAGGATCTATATCAGGCGTAGTATACATAGTATTGCGTATTTCTATCCAGTATCGGATGATCACGTGCTAGGCCTGGGGCTGGAATTGTGTCTGCCCAGTACGAAGCACATGTCGGATGTCTGGTGACTAGTCTCTATAATCGGATAAACATGACCTTGTCATTTTATCCCGATAACTGCAGTACTTAAGAGTACTAGTACCGTATCCTACGTGACCATCATCTCCATATGACTGGAGTGACACTTCCGTCTTGACATCACACCCAACACACTACGATTCTCAATATACCCAGCGTTGGCATACACAGAACCTGTTAAAGCCCTGGACGACCGCAAACAAAGTATATTGATTGTCGTAAGTATTAGCGGTGCAAGTCTCAGGTTAAGACTAAATACACCTAACCTGATTTCAGACTTCCATAGACACATAGTCATACTATTAATGGAATTCCGAGGGGGTCTATCCAGAGCAAAGCTGTTTCCCGTACCATCTGTAAAACACAACCTCCTATTACATTTGCTTGAGTATCCTATACCCAAATATATGAGAACTATGTCGTTGTGCCCTCACAACACGCACAAGTGTAATACTAGTCTTTTACGTATTTATCGATGTCCAATCTCGATAATACTCTGACTAGGGATATTCAATGATTTATCATTCGTGGACTGATACTGTCTCATATCATTCTTAGTCCAGGAACAAATCATAGGGACCTCCTATCATTTATATATCTAGCTGATCTAATCACAAATGATAAGAGTGCAATCTCCTTTGTCACATAGTTAATTTGTACAACAACACCATAATCTGTACAAATAGTGACGATATGGGTCATAATTGTGCAACAGTCAGAATCAAGCAATACTACATTTGCTCAACAGAACGAAATGTGGAGATGTGTAATTTGTGATGGTAACCACTCGAGTGATCAATGCAAATACTTTTCAGAGTGGCAGAATTATCAGAATCATTCAAGGTACGAAGAACCATCATATTTTCCATCTTATCCACTGTCTACCTACGATCTTCATCAAAAATCAGAACCATCAGAAGAAGATCAGATGGTTGACATGCTCAAAGATTGGGTCAAGAGAAAAGACGAAAAGTTGGATATAATGATTGAAACATGCCAGAATCAATTTAAAAGTATTCAGAGACAATCAGAATTCATTCAGAGACTGATAGATCAAACGAGACAATTACCTCAAGAAGAATTATCAGATGAAACTGACAAAACCTTCGAGTACCCAGAGATCCACAATGACACCTTAACAGAGGAGGAGGCTGAGCAGTATCAACAACCAGAGGTATCAGTTCAGGAGCCCAAACCAGCAAAGTCTATATTTGACTTTTATTATTCAGATTCTAATGAGGATGAAGCTGATCTATTTTTACCAACTGTACCAAAAACGGAGGATCAAACTTTCAATCCTCAAAATGAAGATCTTAGAGCATGTTTTACCATGATATTTGATGAAGATCTACCTGAACCATCCATTCCAGTCGTATCAGAGGATGAAAACCTAATGTCAGAAACATTTTTACATCCTCAGGCAGATAATTATGGAGCATGCATTTCACAGATGACGAATGAAGAGTTGAATACGGAAATTTTAAAATACATCTGTGAAGAAAAGATGGAGCAAGAAGTAGAGCAAATGGAGGAGCAATTGTCTGAACTTATTGAAGATCTAGTGCATTCATGGGAAACATTACTGTTTTGTGGAGTACAAATCAAAGACATCACCCAGAAGCTTGATAGAATGGAACTTCCATTCCAAGTCAAGCATCATACAAGACCTCCTGATTTTCTTTCTTCCTTTTCAGGAACCACTACAGCAACAAAGATTAAAAAGGTGACACGAGCACTGAATGAGACAAAACTCTTTTTATCACCTTAGCATTGGAAGAGACCCTTCAAAAGCAAAGCTCATGGGATTGTCTTTAATCGGACATCCAAAACGACGTTGAAACCTCATTGATATATGGATTTCAATCACGTCTGGCTGAAGACGAAAAATTTAGCGCTAGCAGGGAGGCAACCCGTGAAATAATTTTAATTATTTATTGTTTTGTGTGTATATGTTGTAGAATTATTTTTAATTTTGTGTTATTTTTGCAGGAAAAATTAAAAAACGGAATTTTTCAGGACAAAGTAAGCCAGTGCAAGCGGGATTTTCACAAAATAAAAATTTGACAAAATCACGAAGATGTAAAGTCAATCCAGAAGAGACCGCCAAGTAAGGAGTCAGCCCTTGAGACGCGTCCCAGAGGATTTATCCATCGGAAGACTTGGTTTTGCCAAAAAAAAAATATCTTGTGTCGCGGCGCTCAAACCCTTAGCGTCGCGACACCAGAGCCTGAAACACATAACCCACCCTAAAAAATCGAGCGTCGCAACGCGAGTTCGGTAACAGGTCCAAAACCAGCAGCCACCATGCACATATCTCACTCTCATTCTTCAACATTTCTCCATTTCCTCTCAATCTTCCACTAAAATCCGACCATCTAATCACCAAATCATCAACCAAAACCTTCAAAACTCATCAAATCTCACAAATAACCCACACAAACTCAATCATCAAACCACGACCACCCACAACCGAGACCCATGGCCGAGCTTCCAACCTTCGGCCAAGATTCACGATCAAAGAGAAGCCACGCATGAGACACACCACCATCACCACCGTGACCAAGTCGAGCTGTACTGATTCCCAACCAAAACCAGAAACCAGAAACCCATCTCAACCGAGCCACCATCAAAATGAGATCCATACTACTGAGACCGAATCAACCCACAACCTCATCAACACCACTGTGAGTCGCCTTCCCCGAGCCTTTGCCGAACCTTCACTGAGTCCACCAAGCCCTGAGCCACCCTTGCCGTGACCGAGCCACTACCTTGCCTAGAAACCGAGCTGAACCAGTCACACCGAGCCACTGCCGAGCCTTGCACAGTCAAACTGAGAGCAGCCTTCGCCGAGTCACAACCAGCCCTTACCGAGACCACACTGAACCACACAACCACCCTTTGCCGAGACCGAGCCATTCTTGTCGATTCCACCAAGCAGCGAGACACCCACTGCCGAGCCCAAAACCGAAGAAGCACAGGTCCGAATTTTAAATTATTAACATTGAAAATTGGAAGAAAATTTGGTAATTTGTGTGGTATTGGGAGTGTTGGATTCGATTGATTGGACTTTGGAAGTGTTGAAATTGATTGAATTCGTAGATTTTGGGGGCGAAGGTTGTTGTGTGGTGATAGTTTTAGGGTGAATTTTGGGGAAATTTTGAGTTTTTAGAGGTGATTCTGCCAAAATATTTACTAAAAAAATGGTCAAATAGCAATCGTGGTAAGAAGCGTACATTGGACATAGATCTTAATCGGTAATTTTTCCTGAAAATTTTCAGCTAACCAGGTATTATCTTCTAAAATCTTCTTCCACTGTTTAAGACATTTGGGACAATGTCTCATTTAGGTTTGGGGGAGGGAATTAGTTGATTAATATCTTGTTTTTAGTTGTGTGTTGTTTTTATTTTTTTTAGTCCAAAATTTTTCGAAAAATACCAAAAAATTGAAAAATTTTCAAAAAATTACAAAGTTTTTTTGTGTTTTTGTGTTTTTATTTTGACTTAAAAGGTGAAATTGGTAAGAGATAGCTGAGTAAGGAGTTTCCATTCCTGAGACGAATCTCAAACTCATTTTCGGAACAAGTTAATTTTTGTCTATTTCATTTTAAATTATTTAATTTATAAATTCTCCATAAAATTGACTATAATGGATCTTCATATGCTCCGTTGGCAGGTATTATCAACATGCATGGTAACATACATACATGAGCTATAATTGAAAAGTTTGTAATATTCAGTACTCTAGTTTAATTGGAGGAAGCATCTCAAAAAATGATGGAGTAAAAAAAAAAAACAAACGTCTGAGATCCGAGTTATTAAGTCTGTAAGGGTGTTTTAACACCTAGTGCCCTAAAGCCAACTGGTTTGGGAGTCACTGGCCCAAAGCTCGCTACATGGATCAAAGATGCTGCAAAAATATATATATCTGAAGTCTGAGTAATTAAGTCCGTATGGGTGTCTTAACACCTGGTGCCCTAAAGCCAATTGGTTTGGGAGCCACCGACCCAAAGCTCGCTACATAGAGGGAAGATATTGTATAAAAATAATAAAAAAAAATCAAAAAAAAATCTGAAAAATCCAAAAAATTATTCCATTGCTGCAAAAAGGTGTGAATTCTGATAAAAATTTAAGACAAAAATATTACTCTATTATCAACTGCACTTATGACTGTTGTGGGCAAAAATGAGTTGTTTAATATTATGTTGGCTGTGTATATGGAGAATGGTAAATATATTCGGAGAATTTACTTATTCAGTAATTTAGAAAGAAACAAAACAGCTAGTAACTTGGAGTAGAAGTTTCACCTGATTAGTTACTAACTTCTTTATTCTCTTTTCTCTTGTCTTTTTGCTTTTGTGTGCATTAGTTTCACTACCTTTTTACTTTTGTAAAATGTTTGTTGGTATCATTGCTGTAAACCCTCACGAGACTATAACTCGTCCACTAGGGACACCTAGGGGTTTAAAGGCCTGTTGCATACACTAAATGCAACTGTGATCCCAACAAAAGTGGCTTAGTTAAATTTATTATGTTATTTTGTGTTTTGCTCGAGGACTAGCAAAATGTTAGGTTTGGGGGTGTGATAAGTGGTATTTATATCACTATTTCCCACTCATTTAACTTAATATTTTGTATAGTTTCTCGGGTTTTGTGAATGTTTTGATGTGTTTTGTGTTATTTTGCAGATAAATAAAGTTGGGAAAGCATTGGAAGCAATTTGGGGACAAAATAGAGAAAAAATGACAAAAAGGCATTTCGGTAATTTTCCAGCGTCGCGACGCCTAAAGTGAGCCGGTCATGCTAATGTGCGCCGAGGGACACGTTTCAGAATCTAAGAAATTGGACTTGCTAACATGCACCGACCTTGCTAACGTGCACCGTGTCACGTGTCATCATCACAGAAGATCAGATAAAATACGATGTCTGCCACGTGTCGAAATCTCATTGGACCAAAGCAAGCGCGTGCCACATGTCGAGTTCTCATTGGACCGAATCACCGGTGAATCACATGTTGCCACATGTCGACCTTTCATTTGACCGATCCTAAGCGCGTGCCACGTGTCAGATTCTTATTGGACAGAAAATCTAGCCAATCACATGATGCCATGTGTCGCTTCTTGATTGCGTCGCTCTGCCGCGTGACACGTGTCACCTCCTGATTGTGCCGACAGAATCCGCGTAGTCAACCAGCGTGGACCAAAGACGCGTGCTGGCGTCGCGACGCCAGAAGCTGACTTTGCCTATATATTGAGCTCCTCTTCACTTCATTTGGTGTGCTTTCCTTGGGATTTTTTCCCTGATTTCATATGAAGCATCTAGTTTTGTAATATTAAAATTATGTATTTTTATTTTTAGTTTTTATTACAGCTTTTTATTTATTTACTTTATGTTTTGTAGTTAAATTTCTGCTGGGGTAAAAGGTGAAATATTTAATATAATTATCTAGGTAAATCTCACTTAATTATAATTTATAAATTATAATTTAACCGGATTAATTAATGTCAGACTTTATTACCGCCTATATGGTCGGGTTAAATATAAATTACTTTACCGCCTATATGGCTGGTCTTTATGTGACAGATAATTACCGCCTATATGGCTGGTGTAGTTGGACTAAATGGATTACCGCCTATATGGCTGGTTTTAAATATTTAACATTATTAATTCCTGAGAAAGCAGAATATAAAATAATTTATATTTTATAATAAGTGAGATTTCTAGATAAGAAATATTAAATGTGGATCCTCTAACCCCAGCATTTTATTTTATTCTAGGGAAGTAATGAAACACAATATCTACACGCTTAATAATTGATTTAATTATTTATGGGTAATTCTTTAGTTTGTTTATTGAGTCTTAAGCTTAATGCTTCTTGTTGTCTGATCACCAATGAGATTGATTTGGTAAACTTAAAATGAACTAGACATAGGGATTTTAGGTTTCAGCCTTAGATTCAATAGCCCAGGATCTTCCTTGAGAATAGATAACCCTTTAAGAGATTTCCTTACAGGATAGACATATACCTGTCGGGCGGGGGTAGCTATAATTGGAACTTGATCTTAATGAATCCAGGTAATTTGGTTGACATAGACATATGGTTCAATTGGGTTATACTGGGTATTTGCGTCTGACCATCGACAGAGGCTTTTGCATATTTCCGTGTTCCAGGTTAGCAATCTGACTTATTACACATAGATAAGAAAATCAATTCATCTTTATAATAATATTGTGTGGAGTCACGACCCTAGATATTGAGTATCTTCTTTTATTTTCCTTAGTATTTTCTTTTGAGTCTGTTTTTATTTTAATTAGCAAATTCACATTCAACCAACCAAAAGCAATAAAAGCAATCAATTCCCTTCTCCCTATAATTATATACTTGTAAATAAATAGTATCAATAATTAATAACAACAGTAGGAATTAAGTCCTCGTGGGATCGATATTTTTATACTACTTGAACGATATGTGCGCTTGCATTATACGTGTGTGTTTACGCCGGTCAAGTTTTTGGTGCCGTTGCCGGGGACTTATTTTTCTTGAGTTATTAATTTTGAAGCTATCTAATTTACTTGTATCTAATTTTCTTTATTTTTATCTGTAATTTTTATTTCTTTCTTTTGTTTTCAGGTGATTGAAAAATGGAACATTATTGGGAGATCGAGAAATCACAAGCTTTACTAGAAGATACACCCCAAATCTGGGAGCAACAGTTCGGTTTTCTGAGGCCTGTTGACCAGCCCAACAACTATAAATGGATGTCAGTGTTGTTTCTTTTAAGGTCCCAATATCAATAATAAGCATGAAATAAGTGCGAATACAAATCAACGAAGTTGCGGAATACTCACATCGATCGGTTGAGCGACGCTTTGACGAACAAAAATCCATTTTCTGTTCCTTGTGAACTGTGGCAGTGGGCTGCTCCAAGCTC
Source organism: Zanthoxylum bungeanum (assembly GCA_019454045.1). Classification (NCBI taxonomy): domain Eukaryota; kingdom Viridiplantae; phylum Streptophyta; class Magnoliopsida; order Sapindales; family Rutaceae; genus Zanthoxylum; species Zanthoxylum bungeanum. The sequence goes on from SKCR01043551.1 coordinate 39,651, forward strand.
ACTGTTTTCGGCCTTCATCTTCAAGAATCCAAGCTCCAAGCTTCATGAGATGATTCCCGGCTCATGGGTGGACTTCCCTATCACCTTCGCATGTCTCGTAAGTGTGCTAGCACTTGTGATTTTGCCACAAAATCCCACTCTTGCTTCCTTCACTGCTCGGTTTTGAGCAAAACCAGAAGAAGAAAATGGCAGTGAGCTGCCGTGAGAGAGAGAGAAGAAATCAAAGAGAGAGAGAGGTAATTGTTACAATTAAAATGGTAAATGATTTTCCATAAATCATATACACCATTTTTCCCTCCAAAAGTCAAAGCCAATAAAGGCTCCAACCACTCCCATCACTCAATCACATCAATCACAAGTTGTCAAGTCACATCACTCAAAGTGACAAGTGATTTGACGCTTGATGTGACTAAAGATTTGACGCTTGATTTGACTTGCGTGCCGCACTCGAATTCGAAATGCATATCATATGTGACAGATAATTACCGCCTATATGGCTGGTGTAGTTGGACTAAATGGATTACCGCCTATATGGCTTGTTTTAAATATTTAACATTATTAATTCCTGAGAAAGCAGAATATAAAATAATTTATATTTTATAATAAGTGAGATTCCTAGATAAGAAATATTAAATGTGGATCCTCTAACCCCAGCATTTTATTTTATTTTATGGAAGTATGAAACACAATATCCACACGCTTAATAATTGATTTAATTATTTATGGGTAATTCTTTAGTTTGTTTATTGAGTCTTAAGCTTAATGCTTCTTGTTGTCTGATCACCAATGAGATTGATTTGGTGAACTTAAAATGAACTAGACATAGGGATTTTAGGTTTCAGCCTTAGATTCAATAGCCAACGATCTTCCTTGAGGATAGATAACCCTTTAATAGATTTCCTTACATGATAGACATATACCTGTCGGGCGGGGGTAGCCATAATTGCAACTTGATCTTAATGAATCCAGGTAATTTGGTTGACATAGACATATAGTTCAATTGGGTTATACTGGGTATTTGCGTCTGACCATCGACAGAGGCTTTTGCATATTTCCATGTTCCAGGTTAGCAATCTGATTTATTACACATAGATAAGAGAATCAATTTATCTTTATAATAATATTGTGTGGAGTCACGACCCTAGATCTTTGAGTCTTTTCTTTTATTTTCCTTAGTATTTTCTTTTGAGTCTGTTTTTATTTTAATTAGAAAATTCACATTCAACCAACCAAAAGCAATAAAATCAATCAATTCCCTTCTCCATATAATTAGATACTTGTAAATAAATAGTATCAATAATTAATAACAACAATATGAATTAAGTCCTCGTGGGATCGATATTTTTATACTACTTGAACGATACGTGCGCTTGCGTTATACGTGTGTGTTTACGTCGGTCACCAGGCCTTGCACGTGACATCCGATACTAGATCGCAATACGCAATACTACGTATACTACGCCTGATAAAGATTATATATTCCTTTCAGAATATTTCTGGAGAATTGGGTAGGCACGGTGTTTTGCTAGAAGCCAACCATGTCTTGTAAATCGGTAAATGCGTAGTACTAGGTACGTACGTGTTCGGATAGTCCGACGACCGGATTTACTGCCACATATCCAGGGATCTCATGGGTCACTTCCTGAAGATTCACCGATGACGTATGACTCGCACATAATTAATCTGGGATTAATTAGATGAGAGAGAAAATTAATCTAGGATTAATTACGGAGATATTTTATCTAGGATAAAATATTATTTAAAGAGAGAGAATGATTAATTTGGAATTAATCGATAAAATAATATAATCGATATATTATACGAAATTTGATTTCGACGCGAAATTAAAATTGGATTTTAATTCGGGCGAACGAGTTAATTTAGAATTAATTCGTTAGCGATGTGAATAGTAATTTTGCTAGGCATAATTATTTAAATAAATTTGATTTAATTACGTCGCAAAGAAAATTCGTTAATTCCGAATTAGCGAACCCGAGCCCGGGAGTGGTTGCGGGCCCACTTGCATTTCGAATTCAAGTGCGGCCCATAAGTCACATCTAGCGTCACATCATTAGTCATTCAATTGATAGATGTCTTGTCACTTTGAGTGATGTGATGTCTAGTCACTTTGAGTGATTGATGGTGTTGGTTGGAAGACTTTAAAAGTCTTATACCTTTTTGGAAAAATGGTAATTGTATTTGGTATTTGAATTTTGAAAATTGAATAACCAAATACACAACACAAATTATCTCTCTCTTTTTGCAACACTCAAGGTTTTGGGAACCCTTTTTCCCTCCTCTCCTTCTCGGCTTTTGAAGCCAATTTTCTTCTCATTTTCTTGCTTGGCCGAGACATAGCAGAAGAAACAAGGAAGATTTGTGGCAAATCTTTCCAATGCTAGCACATGAAGAGTCATTCAAGGTGATAGGGAAACAAACCCTTGAGCATGGAATCACCATTTGCAAAGCTTGGAGCTTGGAGCACACATGGAGGGCTTGACCGAATTCCTTGGAGCACAAAAAGGACCCTTTGCCGAGAGCTTCACAAAGCTTGAAGAATTTTATGTTCAACGCATCGCAAAACCGATCTTTGTAAGTATGATTCTGCCATACTTCTTATGAGTATTCACACATGATTTCTATTGCTTAATGATCTTGGGACTAACCTAGAAACCCAACAGTATTCACAAAAAGCCTTCTTTGAGTGTTTCCAACACTTGGGTGAGTTTCCCTATCACCTTGATTCACTCCTTTAAGTGCTAGCTTTGAACAAAATGAAAGAAAATATTTCTCCTCCAAGGTTCATAGTGTTCGGCAATGGAGGTAGGGAGAGAGAGAGAGAGTTTTGTTTTGTATTTCATTTTGATTTCTAAAATCAATTACCAAAAAACAAAACCAAAAGTTGGTAAATACTTTTCCAAAAGGCAAAGTGTGTGTTAGAAGTTTCCAACAAAACCCATCAATCATTTCTATCACCAAATGTGACTAATGATGTAAGTAAAGTAGGCCCCACTTGAATTCCAAATTTAAGTCGAACAATCCAACACGCAACTTCGCTCGGGCCCGGGTTAATTTAATTCCGAATTAAACGAATTTACCGTTGCGACTTAATTAAATCTAATTTAATTAAATAATTATGCCTCACAGAATTATTACGAAAGTCCCTTACGAATTAATTCTAAATTAATTCGTTCGCTCGAATTGAAATCCAATTTTAATTCCGCATTGAAATCTAATTTCAATTAATATATCTAATATATTATTTTAGCCCAATTAAATAAATTAAATAGAAAAAGCCAATTTCACTATTAAATTTTTTTAACCGATTAATTCCAAATTAATCGTGTTCTCTCTTCTAGTTGAATTAATCTCATATTAATTCTTGACGCAATTAATCCCAGATTAATTCTTTCTCTGATAATTAATCCCAGATTAATTCTTGCCGTAATTAATCCAAGATTAATTTTCTCTCTGATAATTAATCCTAGATTAATTATGTTCGAGTCAAATCTCAACGGTGAATCTTCGGGAAGCGACCCAAGAGATCCCTGGATATGTTGGAAGTAAATATTGTCATCGGACTATCCAAACACGTGCGTACCCAATACCATGTTCTTACCGATTTACAAGACATGGTTGGCTTCTAGCAAAGCACCGTGCCTTTCCAATTCTCCAGAAATATTCTTCTACGAAATACAATATATTTGTCAGGCGTAGTATACGTAGTATTGCGTATTACGATCCAGTATCGGATGTCACCTGCTAGGCCTGAGGCTGTAATTATGTGTCTGCCCCGTACGAAGCATATATCGGATCTCCGGTAACTAGTCTCTATAATCGGATAATCATGACCTAGTCATATTATCCCGATGACTGTAGTACTTAAGAGTACTAGTTCCGTATCCTACGTGATCATCATCTCCATATGACTGAAGTGAAACTTTCATCTTGACATCACACACAATATACTACGATTTTCAGTATACCCAGAAGAGGCGTACACAGAACCTGTTAAAGCCCCGGACGACCAAAACCAAAGTATACTGATTGTCGCAAGTATTAGCGATGCAAGTCTCAGGTTAAGACCAAATACACCTACCCTAATTTGGATTCTCATAGACACATAGTCATACTATCTAGAGCGAAGCTGTTTCCGTACCATCGATAAACATAACATCCTATTACACTTGCATGAGTATCCAATACCCAAATATATGAGAACTATGTCGTTACGCTTCCATAACACGCACAAGTGTAATACTAGCCTATTCTGCATTATCGATGTCCAGTCTCGATAATACTACGACTAGGGATATTTAATGATTAAACCTTACGTTGATTAATACTGTCTCATATCTTATTAATCTGGTACTAATCATATGAACTTTTATCATTTATATATCCAAGTCATCTAATTACAAAATGATAAAAGAGCAATTTCTTTTGTCACATAGTCAATTTTGTACAAGAACACCATGTCCTTTACAAAATAGTGATGAGATGGGTCATAATTGTCCAACACACGCAAGGCCCAATAGTTGCACACATGATCCAGAAGTTTAATGCGAGTAGGAGACTTGGGAGTTAATAGGCCGAGGAAAAACCGCTCGAGCGATGGGCAGAAGTTTACACTATAAAAGACCCAGGTGTGGAAAAAAGAGAGAAAAAAAAAAACTCAAAATGAGCAAGTAGTTTTTTTTTTTTTTTTTAAAAAAAATAAGTAGTTTCTAAGTTTATAGTTTTTTTAGCTTTGTAATCTTTAGAGCTATAATTTGTGTGCTTGCCCCTTGGAGGCATCTCTTGGAATCAAACACTCATTTCTGAGATTTTATCTCGGAGGTTTGGAACCTTACACACGTACTAACAAAAAATTGTGCGAACATGTCTTTTAGGAAACATCAAGTCATAGTGGTATATTCAATCTACGATATATAAAGATTATTTATATTGTAAAAATATATGGGCATTTAATTAAAATTTTTAAAAAAAAAAACAAACAAACAAATTGTTGTATATTCAAATATTTATTGAGTCTCAGCAATTTCATTAAAGGCTGAATTGTATAGGATTTTAGGATATATATATATATATATTAATATTGTTATTTTAAAAAAAAAAAAAACAGATTCTACAAGAAAATGTACTCTTAACGATGTCAAATATATATCATATTGTTATTTTAAAAAATAGTATAATGATGTCAAATATATTTTTGACATTATTATGCTCTTATGATGTTAATCGAAAAGTGATTGGCTCATAATAAACCTAAAATAGAGGAGTTATAGTGTCATTGTCAGAATTCCTTAAAGGCGATCTGTATTTTTACCAAAGCAAGGATTCTTCATTGATAATTTCCCAATATTTAAAAAAATAGAAAGACTTATCATCACACTTCACTTTAGTCTAAAAACAACCTTAAATCACCAGACCGATACTAAGGGGTAGATCGAAACACAACAATTATTATAAGCAGGGAACCGAGTGTTTGAAATCTGTACATGTTGTATTTGTTACATGAATTTGAACTTTTGTCTCCTTCTCAGCGTAGAAAATGGATAAGGATGTATTCAACATAGTTTAACTGCAAAAACAACGACGAATTTATGTTGGAAGTTAAATCACTCATTAGTAAATAATGGAACTTAATTAATTTTATTACTATTGTTTCTATGAAAATGAATATGACCACTCCTTTGACATCATAGAATCAAATTATCACCATTTAATTTAGAATTAAGGGATAACTAATCACTTACCTTCCAAATTAACATGTAAAAATTAAATGTTGATTCAAAACTGTCAACGTCAACTTTTCGAGACTGATGCCACAACATGAAACCAAGTATACTGTGGCCAATTATCTGCAAGAAATTAAAAATAAAAATAAAAAATCATTAATTAATTATGAGTGATCGAGACATCAAATTCATTCAAGCACTCATTATACAAGGCTAAATTTCTTACTGTTACAAGCTTGTTTATCATGAAAGATGAAGAAGCCCCAGCCATTACAGCACCTCCGTAACCCAATAACATCATATTAACACAAAGATGAAGCACCTTTTCAAAAAGAAAATTGTAATGCAATATTAAATTATAATTTATAAATTTGATTCTCTTTGAAATTGATTAGAATAGTTGTTATATGATAATGATGTACTGACTTTTTTTTCCCTAAAAGGACAGATAGTGTTTTCATGTCAAATTTTTTGTCGCCTTCTACATCTGGCAGATCCTGTTAGATCACATGAACAAATAAAATTATTTAATAACCATTCATTATTATATTTTATATATTGAATTAAATTTCCATTTTTTGTTATGTTTGTTCAATTTCTGAAGTGAGTACCTTGAGAAGCCCGTTTACAAATGCGAAGATCGACATGATAATGACTGTAAAAATTAATGGTCTCGTAATTACGAAAGGTCTACCAAGCACGTATTGCTGTACAATGTATCAAATTAAACCACTTGATCAGAAAAAGCTTATAATTATTTACAAGATGAATAAATTTTATATACCTGAAAGTGCATGAAGAAAGGTAATTGAAGTGTGAATCCCATGAGAATCACGAGTGTGAATGGAGCTAGAAATGTATGTGACTTCCATCTAAGAAAGGGAAGCTGCAAGATCAATAAGAACCAATTAGATGAATTTTTAACAATTAATCAGATAATTGTGATGTCCAGTTACAATGTACAATGTCATCAATGGTCAAAGAGTGAGATCATATTTTTTGACAATTGTGCAATATTTTTTGAAAATAGTGCAAAACACCAAAATAATTGTAGATATATTTATTGAGTTTATTGGAATAATGAGCTTGAGTTTCACTATAAATTGATAGTTCATTTAAGAGCCCAAGCATCTCCAAAAATAATAAGCTTCAAGTGAAGAAAGCTTAGAGAGTGTTAGAGAGTGAGGTTTTTTTGATAAGTTTAAACACTTGTAAATTTCTATTATTGTAGTAATAGAATCGATTTTTTCCTCAAAAATACTCTTAAATGATTAGAGAATCACAATAATAATTAGGTAAAAGCCCAAATCAATTTTTTTAGCCCCCATTTCTGAGGCGGTCAGTAAAAAATAGCAACTAGAAAACCAATTCAGCAATTCTTTAAGGGCCAATCAACCAGATAACCTAAATATCTATGTATTATGTTTACTAAATTATGTATATAGATAGAACCAATTTGGACACTTACTGGGAGGGAATAAGCACATCCACATAGAAAACACAAGATTTGAATCCAAAGCAGTGGTGGGGATCCAAGATAATACCCATAGTGAAACTCTGAAAATTGGTATCAATGAATTAAAAGATAAGAATTCCACTCTAAGCAAATAAATTAAAGACGGTAAAAGTTTTGCTGACAGTTGCTTACCAAGATTGCACATCCTATGCAAATTGCGAGTGCAGTTCCCATTGACAAGTCACCGCAAGAAAGCGGGAGATACGGCTTGTTAATCTTTTACCATGTTAAAATTAATTTGTTAGTGAAAATACACACATATATATATATATATATATCTTAATAGCTAATCATTAATAAGTTATTTCCACTATGACATATTCTAATTTAGGACAAACACTTAAATAGTTATTTAATAAGTCATAATATTTTAAAATTCTTTCTAGTTAATCCAAACATTAATCATAAGTTGACTTTATTCATATTTATATTCCTATTTTACTAATCTCTATTAAAACATTAATTTTTACACTCTTTTTTTTTTTTTTCAAAATATTGTGTCAAAATTATACTTATTTGTCTACAATGGTTGGATATTTTATTATAAAGACGGTTACTCTTTTGTAAAGATGGTCACATTTTTTATAAAGACATTCATATTTTTATAAGAATATACATATTACCTTGTCGATTTCAACATCACAAATCTGGTTTAAGGCCGTTAGAAAAGTGTTCATCAGTAATGTGGGCACTATGGCCTGAAATATATATCAAGAAAAATTAATGAATGTTATTCAAATAATAATTTATTAGTAGTAATCCTTTTATGTACTTAATTAATATAATATTTACCTTCAATATTTCAAAGAAAAATCTGGGTGTCAAATCCGAAAGACCTTGCATTGGAAGTAAAGAAACTGAAACTATCCCAGTAACCTGTAAAACAAATATATATACTTGTGAATCTACAAAAACTACACATTATTAAACACATATATAGAGTCTGATCCTCCTTAATGCATTAAAACTAAACACAATATTGACATATATACACACGCACTCACACACTTGTTATGACGGAGCATAGCTACAATATAATTGAAATAATGAATATTGAATTTAAAATTTTTTAATATTAAACATGAAACTTTTAGCATTATATATAAAAGTTTAATAATAGAGTTGTAAATTTAATGGATTGGATTTCAATTTCAATTTCAATGTCCCCGATAAAGACACGGGAAGTACATATCAAAACCCGTTTCGAGGAAAATATAATAAGAAACTCACAATGTTAACCCATGTGTAGGAACGAACTAAATGATTGATTGCATAGAACTTGTTCAGGAAAACTTCCAAAAAGCTGGGAGCAGGTTTAGCAGCTGGAGTATTATTATCTGGTAAGGCCAATGGTTTGTGATTTCTAATTCTATTATTAATGCTGATTATACACTCATTATCGTTTTGGTTGGTTATATAAAATGAACTT
>SKCR01043552.1:0-48252 GCA_019454045.1 Zanthoxylum bungeanum
ACGGCCTATTCCCTACATGTAGCATCTCCCGGATTGGGGAAGTTACAAGATGGTATCAGAGCAAGGTCTAGGGAGTCAATGACTGCAGTGGGTAGTGTGTGTTGGGGTCTTGTATACATAGTATGTCTGAGATACTTATATTCAGGGCACTACCTCTCCAGTATCTGATCCTCGAGTACGTCCTCAAAACCTATAGACATGTTAGTAATCTTTTCCGGACTATTCGAATAGTATTACTTATGAGAACAACTATACCCTAGATCCAAGTTGAGAATTCTCCTATAATTCTCCTGGCATATCACCAGAAGTTCAGAACAAGCTATGAAACTAGATAGTAAGGATCTAAGAAAAGTTATCTAAGGGAGTGGAAAAGAAAAGCTATAAGAAAGTGAGGAAGAATGAATAGATGTTTAGAGAGCCAGAGACAAAGAAAGGTAAAGAGACAGAAAGAGATAATAAATTTCCAGGAATACCCACCCAATAAAGTAGAAAGAGAAAGAAAAAGCTTGAAAGAGAGGTAAAAGATAGAATGCAGATACTTAAGCAATCAGAAGCAAATAGAGATAGAAGTATGAAAGCAGATAGGTAAGAAATACCAAAACCTATGGTAGTAAGGAATGGGACCAAGCCTGAATAATAGTCAAATGCATAATAGACCTAAGTAAGTTTTCTTTCCTTTCATAAGATTTCTTCTGTCCTTAGAAAAATCTTCCAAACGAATCCAATAGATTTTGAATACCATGTGGAGATAGAAAATTTTCCCCCAAATCACGAAGAACAGACAGAGAGACAAATGAAGTAAGAAGTCATGAGTAGCCTTGAAGTTTTCACTGGACACAAGGTGTCACCAAGGGCGTAGGGTTCTAAACACCCAAACTCAGACTCATAGGAGTTAGAGTGGATGAACGTCATAAAGGAAAAAGATTTTAAGGTTAATTTACCCTAAAAAAATCTGACATAGATATAGCCCTAAGAGTCTAGACCCTCACCCCTTCAAAATAGTACCAATTGAAAGAATTGCCCTAGAAAGTCTATTTCATAAAAGACTCTATCAAGACACATTTATCAGAGTAATAAATGTCAATAACCATAGAGATGTAAAATGATTGTCCCAGCAGTGCCAACATAGAAAAAGATAGCCACATAAAAGCCCATTTCACATAGCATCAATATTCTAAGATAGAAGTAGTAGTAAATGAGAAGATAGATCACCCCGAAAGGACCAAAGAAGCCTCTGAAGTTAGAACGAGAGAGAGAACCCAGTATAGTCCAAGCATCTAGGGAAGCCAGCATGAGGCTTGGGGGTACTAGTAGAAGTCCACAGAAATAGACTGAACATTAGTAGAAACTCATAGACCAGACCAGTGCCAGTAGAAATTCGTGTAAGTTCAAAAGGATATACTCATGAGATCGAAGACACTCAAGAGTTAACAAGAATACCAGAGTGAACTTTTAATCTAGCCTATAGCAAGGGCAGAGAGTAGAGATTAGAAAAATAACTCATGAGAGTGAAACATCGCCAGCCTTGGCGGCAACGACTTAGAGCCAAAAGATGAGATATGGAAATAAATAAGAAGGATGAGGGAAGTGACAAGGAGGTTCAATGTGAATAGTATTAGATATATAGCTTGTAGGTAAAAAAGTAAAAGGAGACCTTAGGATACTTGATAAAGTTAAGGATCCCAACAGAGTGCATAGAAATTCTTCCTTCCAGTAGCCTCGAGTATAGTAAGTATATAGCACTTAATCAGACCAACACCAAACTAAAGTAAATAACAGGAATGTATATTCATAGATCTCGGTGGAATGCATGTGTTAACCCCTCAACTTAGAGCCCCGTAAAGAGAAGAACAGGCAAAAAGGAGCATCAAACGGATCATGAGACAACAAGAAAACCAAACTAAAAAAAATTAATAAGAAAACAACATCCAAACTAAAGATACAGTGAAAATACAACAATTTGTTGTAAATGTGGAGCTCCCAGGGAAGTAATGGCTAAATAAAGTTAAGAAACTGAGGTTGGTAGGAGGAACAACAAAGGAAGTACGGTAGGAGTTTGAGAAAGCATGAACCTTAAGGAGTTTCTCAGTAAGAGGTAGTAAGGCCAATAGTTTGAAATGAGTCAGGAGTAAGGTCGAAGAAGGTAATTCACATAGTACCTAGCCGGAGTACCTTAGTACGAGAGCCAATACAAGATATGTAAATGAGGAGTCATAAACTGCAGATGAGCAACATGCACAACTATAATACGGGCAGCTAGTGAGAACACCGTATCTGGAAAAGGCTTTAGGACCCAAAACCCCACCCTCCCAACCCTAGCTACACATGAGTAATGAAGATGGACCTCGATGATCGCCTCAAGATACTCCCAGGAACAAGTAAATGCATAGTGAAAGAGACCAAAACATAAAAACTTCAGGCGCAGTACAAGAGTAGAATAGAAGAAGAAAGTAGCTAGAAGTAAAAGATCTAGGAAAGAAGCTGTCTAGATGAAGTGATGATGAAATAAATTATTAGTCTAGCAGTGATGGGAATACGAAAAGAAACAACCACGTTAGACATGACTAGAGACATATAAGAGGGATATACTTCAGATAAATAATAGACATAGACCATATAAGTTCCAGTTATAGGATAAAATATGAGAGAAGAAAAGAAAGTCAACAAGTAAAAATGGATGGAAATGAACTGCCAATGTGCGATGACAGTAGGAGAGAATACTTAGTAAGCGAAGACAGAAGTGCGTAACAACAAGATTTATGGGTATTAGAATGAAATCAATGATCCCTTACGTGGTAGTTCACGTAAACTATATAAAATACCCAACCCTAGTCTAAGTTGACCAAACCACTGCGGGTTTGGGACAGCCTTAGCCACGAGTATGGGTGGTTTGGTAGATTCATAGGATGGTATGGAATCGAGGAGATAAATTACTGCAATGTTACAATTTGTATAGCGGGTGAATCCTCAAGGTACGGTATATTTGCATGTATTTGAGTAACGACCCTTGACAGCACTAGACTATGGAAAACAAGTTGGTGTGGAATACCGTAACCAGATTTGTAGTGGCAATAAAAGTAAAAGTATGAAGAAAGTATGAACTATAGTTAGAACCGAATCGTCAACGTCCCCGTCTATAAAAAGAATTACAGTTAAGCTCCCAGCGAAACTACCAGAACCAACCTCCTTAGTACAAACCTTTTGGATAAACATCAATAGTGAGCAAGAAGTACATAAAGAATCTGACCCTATACTACAAGGTCCTAAGTTATACAGATAAGTAGATGCAAGAAATTGTATGGTGGAATCGGTAAGCAGCCTGAAATATATATATGTATACCTTCCAAAGTCAAAGCCGAAGTTTGGAACCCAATTACAGGACACACAGTACTCTCAGAGATGATAGACCCTTAAGTAAAGGTTGGAAAGCTAGTCCAATAGTTATACAAAACAAGTTAGAGGTGTTGAGTTATCAACAAGAAGATTCTTGGATATATCTTCTTGTAGATACATATAGAAGACTAAACAATCAAGAACTAGAAGGTGTAGAGTAAACCACGAACCTAGTACCATTCCAACTATAGCTCATGTGGGGTAATGAGCTGGAGTAAGTAGAGTATAACGAAAAATATAGGATATGAGGGATTCTTTGATGGCACCAAAAGAGCGGTTTTGTAGCATGGCTGTAATGTAAAATTATCATCAGGGATTTTATGACAACAGGATGAGGCGACCCCTCTCGATCAATAATTTAATAAGCATAGATATGAAACCAAAGGTTAAGAGAACGACTAAGGCGTACTTATTAGAAAAAGGATAACTGACTAGTTTAACAAGATTTGTAGTCACTAAGTTATAGTGAATCCGGTTAATGTGAGTAGTTTATAGTTAAGTAAGAGTCCTAACAGATGGAAATAAAGATGATTACGCGTCTAAAAGTCGGTTTAAGCTGTACTTGGTCTAGAAAGAACCGTGACAATCTGTGACTATGTAAATCGCCACAGTTCTAAAGAGGATTGAGGACGAATCCTATTTAAGGGGAAGTGTGGTAATTTCTAAGGTCCCAAGATCAAATCAAGACATGAAAACATGCGTGAATACATCAACGGAGGTAGCGGAATACTCACATTGATCGGTTATGTCGATTTGAAGACGAATCATGCCTAAAAACGCACTGCCTTTGTAAGCCCACTGCAGCAGTCCATGCTCACTGTCTTGGCAGTTTCGGGTCTCAAAACGAAGCTCCAAACTCCATCGGATGAGTCCCGCCTCATGGTCGAACCTCCCTACCACCTTCGCAAGACTTGTAAGTGTGCTAGCACTTGATTTCTCACCATGAGAAACCACTCTTGCTTCCCTTTGTTCACGCCATTTCTGGTTCAAAACCAGTGAAGATTTCTTCATTTGGGCGTGAGAGAGAAGAAGTTTTGTGTTAAGTTAAAATGATTTACCAAAAATCAATTTATATTTATGCCATAATTTTTATTAAATTAATAATAAAATTATGACACACAAACATGCAATGGCTTAGAGTGTCAAACACTCAAACTCCATGCAATGACATTGAGTGCAATGTACACAATCTACATGCAAAGCATTAGAATGACATGTGTCATGTGGGCCCCACACGTTTCCAAATGAAAGTGGGCCCACGTGCACTCACGCGTTCGGGTTCGATATTTCCGAAATACCGAGCTTACGTCGCGACGTTAATTCAATCGAATTTAAATAAATAATTGCGCCTAGCGAAATTATTATTTACGTCGCTAACGAATTAATTCTAAATTAACTCGTTTGCCCGAATTAAAATCTAATTTTAATTCCGCGTCGAAATCTAATTTCGTCTAATATATCGAATATATTAATACATCGATTAATTCCGAATTAATCGTTCTCTCTCTTTAGACGACATTTTATCCCGGATAAAATATCTCCGTTATTAATCCTAGATTAATTTTCTCTCTCTTCTATATAATCCCAGATTATTCAAGAGTGCGAGTTGTGCGTCATCGGTGGATTATCGGGAAGCGACCCATGAGATCCCCGGATAATCTGGCAGTAAATACGGTCGTCGGAGTATCCGAATCACGTACGTACCAAGTACTACGTTCTACCGATTTACGAGACAAGGTCGACTCCTAGCAAAGCACCAAGTCTACCCAATTCTCCGGACATATCCATTTAAGAATATTAAGATCTGTATCAAGCGTAGTAGTATACTAATGTATTGTGCATATCGGCCCAGTATCGGATAGTCACGTGCTAGGGCTGGGGCTGGATAAGTGTCTGCCCCGTCCGAAACACATATCGGATGTCTGGTAACTAGTCTCTATAATCGGATATTCATGACCTGGTCATAATATCACGATTGGATGCGCATCTCTTAAGAGCACTAATACCGTATCCTGCGTGACATCATCTCCACTATGACTGGAGTGATACTTCCGTCTTGACATCACATCCAATACACTACGATTCTCAATATACCCGGCATTGGCGTACACAGAACCGGTTACAGTCCTAGACGACCTCAACTAAAGTATATCGATTGTCGTAAGCATTAGCGATGTAAGTCTCAGGTTAAGACTATACACACCTACCTTGATTTCGGCCTCCCATAGACACATATTCATAATACCAATGGGATTCCGAGGGGTCTATCCAGAGCGAAGCTGTTTCCCGTACCATCGGTGAAACACGACCTCCTATCGCACTTGCATAAGTATCCAATACTTATATATATGAGAACTATGCCGTTGTGCCCTCACAACGCGCACAAGTGCAATACTAGCCTATTCCGCATTATCGATGTCCAGTCTCGATAATACTACGGCTAGGGATATTTAATGATTAATCCTTCGTGGACTGATACTGTCTCATATCATCTCAATCCAGGAACTAATCATAGGGACCTCTCTTCATTTATATATCTATGGTGATCTAATCACAAATGATGAGAGTGCAATTTCCTTGTCACATAGTTAATTTGCTACAACAACACAATGATCTGTGCAAATAGTGACGCTATGGGTCATTTTGTCCAACAATCTCCCACTTGGCACATAGCCAGTCACTCGAGTGTCTAACACCCGAACTATGTACAATTCGCTCAAATTGCTGAGGAAAGGTTTTCGTCAGCGGATTTGCTTAATTATCGTCTGACGCGATTTACACGATCATCACATCGCCACGATGTATGATCCGAACGAATCAGATGATATAGAAGTATATATCTGGATCGTTGATGAGACCTTTAATTCTTTAGCCTGTGCTGACGCCTAGCTCAGCTGCTAACAGAACTATATCTAATCTAATTAGATTTATTATCGACCCAAATGGCTTCTATTGCTGCCTCAGCAGCTGCAGCAATAATCCGCATTTGTTGTTTATTCGGCAACAGTTATCTTGCTCGGAAGATTTCCAGCTCACTGTCCCGTTATTCAAACTTTATAGTACCGTAGTATTTAATCGTTTTGGAAACTTGCAGTAGTGATCCCAGTCACTTCAAGTTCTCCTTCTCCATAGTTTAAGACAACATCTTTAGTTCTCTAAGATACTAACAGATGTCCTTAAATTCAATCCAGTGACTATCACTTGGATTGACCTGATTGTGACTCCATATGCTCGAAGCGTATGAGACACCAATACAAGTACATTTTAAATGTACAATTTCCCAGAGAGTGTTACCAACTCCAAATCTAGCCCAGTAGATCTTTATTCCTTGAATAAAGGTTGTTACTCCCCAGAATTCTACGGAGAATTCTATTGAAAGAATATCTATGAAAGCCAAGCTTTCACCAATTGCTTTATGGGAATTTCACTGTCAGTGCGCTCTCCCACTAACCTCCTTATATACACAAGAATTATTTTGAGTTAAATCATAAACCATTATGATTATTTCAAAACGTCAGTTCCAAGAACCTTATGCTTGCTTTGATCCAAACATGGATCGAATAACCCGCAAACCTTGTTTGTCGGTTATACAAAATCGTCAGGATGTTGTAAACATCCTCCAAAAGGTTTCCTTTTCAGGAAAGCGATTTTGATTTGTAACTGACATATTTCATAAATGAAATATACAGTTATCAACAAGCATCTTCAAAATGGACTTACCATGGCAACAGGTAAAAGGTTGAACCGTTATTAACACAATGTTGATAACGATACCTTTCCGTCAAAAGCCTAGCTTTGTACGTTGGTATGTTGCCATCCATGTATGTCTTCCTTGAAGACGTATAATGTACCATAGGCACAATGCCTTGTGGTACAACAACTAGTATCCATAATAGTCGTTATACATGGAATCCATTTCGGACTCATGGCACTTTGCCATAACAGGGAGTCGATACCTCGTATCACTTCCTCATAACGTAGTCGGATGGTACACCTCCATAAGATTGACATCTTATGAGGTTAGATCAGAAACCCATACCCTAGGTTGTTTTCTGACTCTATCCGATCTACCCGATTCTTGTGTATTTGAAGATTAATGGTACAGATTCATCATAGATGAATTGTTTGTGTTCCATTAAGGACTTCGTGCTATGAATAGTATTACTCCGATTTTCATGAGTATCACTATCCTCCCACTGACCACTGCATATCGGTATTCCTCTCAGGAAAACCGCATGGTGAGCAACAATCACATTGTTCTCATGTGGGATTTATAAGTACTATACTTATGGTTTCCCTTAGGATAACCTATATTGGCACTAATCCAATTTGGGTTCTTAGTTTGGTATCATCCAAACTTTATGCCTGGCATACCCAAATTATCAGGAATGAGAAACCTC
Organism: Zanthoxylum bungeanum; assembly: GCA_019454045.1. Classification (NCBI taxonomy): domain Eukaryota; kingdom Viridiplantae; phylum Streptophyta; class Magnoliopsida; order Sapindales; family Rutaceae; genus Zanthoxylum; species Zanthoxylum bungeanum. The sequence continues at coordinate 7,794 of SKCR01043552.1, forward strand.
GTTTCTTTCCTGTTCATATCCTATATGATATCTGTCAAACAGATTTATATGGAACCTTATTCTAAATAAGTTTTGCACTGTTAATACATATCCTGTAGAAGGAAATAGTAGCTCAGAGCGACTCGTGATAAACCTTATCATGTCCAACAAAATTCGGTTTTAGTTCAGACACACCGTCTAACTGACGTGTCTCGGGAGGAGTCCTCACATGAAAGAACACCGTACTCTTTCATTTATATATGAAACTTACTGCTTAAGTATTTCCATTTCGGTCTTACCGTGGCGGAATAACACTATAGCCGATCTGTTTGTTTTCTTCGTGTCGAAACTCAAAAGTTTCTGATCTGTGTTCTTCAAAAGAAACACATAACCACAACGTGATGCTACATCCGTTAAGGTCACGAAATATTCATGTTCACATCTAGCCTAGCTAGATATGGGCCCACTTACTTCACCATGAATAGGGCTAACAGATCGGTGGCCCTTTTACTATTACCAAGTAAATAAATAGTATTTTAGGTTTTTAACCTAATAAACTAGATTCGTAGACCTTATTTGAATAGTCAAATCAGTCCTAGTACCCACTCTTCAAAAGTGTGGATATACGAGTCTTGTTTAATTGTGTCCCAGACAACAATGCCACAAATAAGTCTCTATTGATCAAATCAATTTGAGCTATTTATTTGTCATTTATATGTTTGAGATTTTATTTATATTCAAAATATAAATTATGTTATTTACATCTAATGTATTTATCTCAGTATCATCTTTATATAATGAAACACTTTAGTGTTCTAGAATATAAAGGTTTTATCCGCATCGGATTAAACACTGATATAGAGATAATGTCTCTAGTCAACTAGTTACATTATAACATTTCCTAATTTAAGTACATACCCAAAGGGTAGTTCCTAAACTTAGGTATCTACGGTCGAAACAGCGACTTTCGTCCCGTTTCCAATTCGCAGAGAAATCTCGGCTTGAAGCCAGTATCCAGCTCACAGCGGATTCTGAACGTCAATACATATATGTATTATGTACCACACTAAGTATTTAAAATCCAATTTTAATACTAGTAGTAAACATAACTTTGACAAATATTTTTAAAGTTAGAGCCTCTCCCTATCTTTAATTCCTTCGTGTCTTCCATATCCAAATGGTAGTCACTTTGGGATATGTCAATTATCTTTTCAATATTTCACAAACCTTTGGCCAAGCCTTGGGTTTAGAATATCGAAATGATGTGCACCTTGTGCTACATGCCCAATTGCAAACTTTGACTTTTCTCCACTAGAATAGTCAATTAATTCTCCAAGAATTATTAATTGCAAATTTAATACTTTTAAATCTAAAGATAGATTTATGTAAGTATATTAATTAAGCACTAAAGTCATCATCACATAAATCTTCCAAAGATTTTATGCTCTACTATTTGCTTAATTATGGGCTTAGTCATAATAAGTTATTTTATCAATAAATTAACCTATTATTTATTCCCAATATGAAAATTAAATCATTTAAAGCATTTAATCCAATGATTTTAAATATTCAACTTTTCAATTCTTTCTTGATTTCAATAGTCCAACTATTTAATCAATTTAATAAGGTACTATTATTATAATGATTACAATAATCCAATTATTTAATCAACTATAATTTTAATATTGATTACTATAATCTAATTATAAAATCAACTATCATTTAATTCAATTATATTGATTACTATAATCCAATTATAAAATCAACTATATATTGAATGAGTTTGTATATAGTCCAACTATATATATTTTTAAAACAACATAAAATATTAGTCCAACTAATACTTTTGATTAATATGACGAGTAAAATAAATGAGCGCGTTTAGCGAGTATTCGAACGAATGTTGCAAATTCAATACTTGCCTCCCACTATTTTTCGTCGAGCCTCTAACCCTCTGTCGAGTACTCGGGAAACCGTGTTTCCTAGTGGGCTAGGATCCCGTTAAATATCACACAATCTTGACTTTGGCCAACAAATTGTATGATAATTAACTAGGTAGATCTCGAAGATCAATTGGATCTAATCCAACTCCTAGATCCAGTAGGTGGACATCCAAGTCCTAAACATATATCTTATATATGCCTATACATCGAATATATACCCTAACCTTTTTCCTCTGAATCAACTAGGCCTTGGCTTTGGCACAACAAACCTAATGATCCCAGTCAAGCGCGGACCCATTGACATGGAAGCTTCGTAATCAATGTCGTTGGACAAGAAGTGGTCTTGACTTTGGCCAACAAACCACAACTTGGACAAGACACCGATATGGAACAAAGCCTCGTGATTAAAACACATCTTCGAAGGACAAGGGCTTGACTTTGGCCAACAACCCCTGCCAATCTCGGATCTTGAGTAAGAATCACTCAATGGAAGGAAAATAAACGCTTGATATTTAACGAGGGTTTTTCGCGTGCAAATTGGCTACCAATTTAATTATCTTTGTTAAGGTCTCATCATCATACACCCTTAAACATGCATTCTAAATACATAATAAAGCGAGTATGAAAATAAATAATAATGATATGCGGATGGATACTTAACACATTGATCCTAGATCAAATCTCTCCCTTTCTCACTCAAGCTAGCACTAGTATTACTTCTACCCGTTACACTACACTTCTAAAGAAACCTCATATACATAGAGGGGAATAGGTGAGAAGAGAATACAAAGAGAATAGGTGATAAGGCTGGACACGCAGGTCCAATTTAATAAATCGAATTTATTACAACAATTTCTAAAATTGCCCACCCGACTAATATCCATCCGATATACATTATTCATTCAACACAACCACGTATTCACACACATAAGCATGCTATCAATCAATCTAATCAAATTAATTAATCTGATAATTAAGTGATCATCCAATGTTCAAACAACGATTTGATTTTGTTCGAGTCAAACTCGTTTTTGCGAATAAGTACTTAAAGTACGAATTCATGAATTAAATTAAACTACATCATTAAATCTAATTTAACATGTATTTAATACTAATTCACTATTCAATTCCAAATTAAATATTACACTTTTATTTAATAAACCTTTTACGATTTAAATTCCAAATCTAATCGTAACGCGTCTCAAAGACCGATTAACGTCCAACGTCAATTCAATTAAAGTCCAATGGGCTTTTGATTGATTTCTTAAGGCGTGGACTTTTGGTCAACTCGGGTCAAACCGATAACCAAAGTCCAATCCGGGATTTACCCCATAAGCCCATAAATCAATCTTGGCCCATTAGGCCCAATTGAACTTTAAAGGTTCATTAAGTCGCATTTGGGCTTTATGGTCAAGGTTTTGGGCCCAATTGGATCCAATCCATTTGGCCTAAACCAAACTTGATAAATCAAGCCCAATAGGCCCAAATACAACATTTAAATCCAATTCCAAAATTAGGCCCAAATAATTAAATTCAAAAAATCCAATTTTCCCAATTTAATTACCAAAGTGTATTACATGATAATCAACTAAATCAACATTTCTAAAACACCATATTAGTCCAATTAATCATGCTTGATTCATTATCATATGTCCAACACACAAATTGAAAAATCAAACCCATCTACATGCTTAAAGGTCTCGGCCAAGGAGTGATTTCATGTCCAATTCGGTTTCAATCCAATTAATCCGCAATCGACATTAAATAATATCCCGAATGATTTTCCAAATCCAATTATCAAAATCAAAATTTACCAAGACATTAGGGCATTAGTCACATTCGGCCAACTCAAAGATTTTGGGGTTTTTGTCCAATTCGAAATCCAATCCAATTCGATTCAAATTAACATCAACCTAATCGATTCTAACTCATCAAATGAATTAAAAACAAAAATCCAAGATCCCAAAAATCATCAAACCATTCGGCCAAGGACAAATAATTGGGGAAAATAATTCCAAATCATTTTTCATCAAATTAGTCCAACCAAAATGAATTAAACATGTTATAAACATACTCAAACAAACAATTTATTCAAATCATGCTCAATCACATTTACCCAAATTTTAAACCCTACAAATTTCATGCTTGCAACATTAGCTCATGATGCCATTGTTGGTTAATTTCTAAGGTCCCAAGATCAAATCAAGACATGAAAACATGCGTGAATACATCAACGGAGGTAGCGGAATACTCACATTGATCGGTTATGTCGATTTGAAGACGAATCATGCCAAAAACGCACTGCCTTTGTAAGCCACTGCAGCAGTCCATGCTCACTGTCTTGGCAGTTTCGGGTCTCAAAACGAAGCTCCAAACTCCATCGGATGAGTCCCGCCTCATGGTCGAACCTCCCTACCACCTTCGCAAGACTTGTAAGTGTGCTAGCACTTGATTTCTCACCATGAAAACCACTCTTGCTTCCCTTTGTTCACGCCATTTCTGGTTCAAAACCAGTGAAGATTTTCTTCATTGGGGCGTGAGAGAAGAGAGAATGAGAGAGAGAAGAAGTTTGTGTTAAGTTAAAATGATTTACCAAAAATCAATTTATATTTATGCCATAATTTATTAAATTAATAATAAAATTATGACACAAAACATGCAATGGCTTAGAGTGTCAAACACTCAAACTCCATGCAATGACATTGAGTGCAATGTACACAATCTACATGCAAAGCATTAGAATGACATGTGTCATGTGGGCCCACGTGCACTCACGCGTTCGGGTTCGATATTTCCGAAATACCGAGCTTACGTCGCGACGTTAATTCAATCGAATTTAAATAAATAATTGCGCCTGGCGAAATTATTATTTACGTCGCTAACGAATTAATTCTAAATTAACTCGTTTGCCCGAATTAAAATCTAATTTTAATTCCGCGTCGAAATCTAATTTCGTCTAATATATCGAATATATTAATAATCGATTAATTCCGAATTAATCGTTTCTCTCTCTTTAGACGACATTTTATCCCGGATAAAACTCTCCGTTATTAATCCTAGATTAATTTTCTCTCTCTCTTCTATAATCCCAGATTATTCAAGAGTGCGAGTTGTGCGTCATCGGTGGATTATCGGGAAGCGACCCATGAGATCCCGGATAATCTGGCAGTAAATACGGTCGTCGGAGTATCCGAATCACGTACGTACCAAGTACTACGTTCTACCGATTTACGAGACAAGGTCGACTCCTAGCAAAGCACCAAGTCTACCCAATTCTCCGGACATATCCATTTAAGAATATTAAGATCTGTATCAAGCGTAGTATACTAATGTATTGTGCATATCGGCCCAGTATCGGATAGTCACGTGCTAGGGCTGGGGCTGGATAAGTGTCTGCCCCGTCCGAAACACATATCGGATGTCTGGTAACTAGTCTCTATAATCGGATATTCATGACCTGGTCATAATATCACGATTGGATGCGCATCTCTTAAGAGCACTAATACCGTATCCTGCGTGACATCATCTCCACTATGACTGGAGTGATACTTCCGTCTTGACATCACATCCACACTACGATTCTCAATATACCCGGCATTGGCGTACACAGAACCGGTTACAGTCCTAGACGACCTCAACTAAAGTATATCGATTGTCGTAAGCATTAGCGATGTAAGTCTCAGGTTAAGACTATACACACCTACCTTGATTTCGGCCTCCCATAGACACATATTCATAATACCAATGGGATTCCGAGGGGTCTATCCAGAGCGAAGCTGTTTCCCGTACCATCGGTGAAAACACGACCTCCTATCGCACTTGCATAAGTATCCAATACTTATATATATGAGAACTATGCCGTTGTGCCCTCACAACGCACAAGTGCAATACTAGCCTATTCCGCATTATCGATGTCCAGTCTCGATAATACTACGGCTAGGGATATTAATGATTAATCCTTCGTGGACTGATACTGTCTCATATCATCTCAATCCAGGAACTAATCATAGGGACCTCTCTTCATTTATATATCTATGGTGATCTAATCACAAATGATGAGAGTGCAATTTCCTTGTCACATAGTTAATTTGCTACAACAACACAATGATCTGTGCAAATAGTGACGCTATGGGTCATTTTGTCCAACAGGAAGAATTTTGTAACGACTGGTAGTCCTCTACGCTGTTACAATTGTATTACCTTAACCTTTACATAATGTTAAATTATGTTCGAGCACCTATACATTCCTGGAATGATTTGGGATAATCGGTGAATTACTCGAAATTTCGATATTAATGAAAACTTGGATTATATTATGTCCACTCCCAAACAACTCATAGTATTTGGGCCGTACCTTTCTCATTTACGAACTCCAATTTTTATGAATTTATATTTCCAGAAATCTGAGATCGAGACCTACAACTTCCGCATAGAATAGTTTTCCAAATTCGGACCAGAAATAGGTCAAAAGTGTAATTTTAAAATCTGGATGAATAGTGTCATGTACTTATCTAGAAGAATCTCAACTTTCTTAACATTTCACACTTTTCTTCATTAATACAAATTTAAAAAAAGACCTAGTATATAACGGGTTACCATTCATCATTTTCCAAAATTAGAAAATGATAAAGAAGAAGAAAAACATTGGTAGAAATAGAAGAATGAGAAGAAGATAAGAAAAGAATAAGATAAGAAGAAGAGAAGAAAGAGATGAGAGGAAAGAAAAAGAAGAAAGAAAAAAATAGGATAAAAGAGCTTGGAAATGATTAGAGGCTTGGGATATGTTGGAAATCAAATGAAAATAGGTAAGAAATTCATGACCCAAATTGTTATATATTAAGTTTTGATGATTTGATACTTGTAATATGTTGTGAGCTTGGGTGTGATGATGATTGTGTGATTTTTGTATTAAGACAATGGTAATTTTGAGAAGCCCCAACTTGTTAAGTTTTGGGTATAAAACTAAGTGAAGTATATGAAATAGATATAAGTTGATGTTGATGGAGATGTGGATAATTATTGAGGTTTAATGGAATGATTTTTGTAAAAAAATTGATATAGAAGTATTGAGGATGCATTTGGGAAAGATAAGCTTGAGCAGAAAGTGCAGAATGTTGGGTTTTCTAGGTCAAACCAAGATCAAATTAAGTAATGAAACATGTGAATACAACAAAGTAAGAATGCGGAAAATACTCACTTTGATCGAATTTCGGATGCGTTGAACATAAAAATTTTTCCTCCTTGATGCATTCGGCCAAGCCCTCCTTGTGTTGATCTTCAAGCTCCAAGCTTTGTGTGTTGATTCCAAGCTCAAGGATTGGTTTCCCTATCACCTTTGTAATACTCCTTGGATGTACTAGCATTCTTATTTTTTGAATCAAAAATCAAAGAGAATGAACCCTAGGTTCACGCCCAACTTGAGAGAGAGAAAGATGAAGACCATTCGGACAAGCCAAATGGGAGAGGAAAAAGATGATGTTCAACCACTTCCATCAACAAAAAAGGTGATGAGATAGACTAGGTGATGTGACATGTGCGGGCCCTACTTTAATTCAAAATCCGAGTGGGCCCGCAAACACTCCGGGCTCGGGTTCGCTAATTCCGAATTAACGAATTTTCCATTGCGACGTAATTAAATCAAATTTAATTAAATAATTATGCCTAGCAAATTACTATTCACATCGCTAGCGAATTAATTCTAAATTAACTCGTTCGCCCGAATTAAAATCTAATTCTAATTCCGCGTCGAAATCTAATTTTGTTAATATATCGAATATATTATTTTATCGATTAATTCCAAATTAATCGTTCTCTCTCTTTAAATAGTATTTTATCCCAGATAAAATTTCTCCGTAATTAATCCTAGATTAATTTTCCTCTCTTAGAATTAATCCCAGATTAATTATGTTCGAGTCATACATCATCGGTGAATCTTCGGGAAGCGACCCATGAGATCCCTGGATATGTTGGCAGTAAATTCGGTCGTCGGACTATCCGAACACGTACGTACCTAGTACTACATTTTTACCGATTTACAAGACATGGTTGGCTTCTAGCAAAGCATCGTGCCTACCCAATTCTCCAGAAATATTCTTTAAGGAATATATAATCTATGTCAGGCATAGTATACGTAGTATTGCGTATTACGATCCAGTATCAGATGTCACATGTAAGGCCTGGGGCAGGAATTGTGTCTGCCCCGTACGAAGCATATATCGGATCTCTGGTAACTAGTCTCTATAATCGGATAAACATGACCTAGTCATATTATCCCGATGACTACAGCACTAAAGAGTACTAGTTCCGTATCCTGCGTGATCATCATCTCCATACTAGAGTGAGTGATACTTCCATCTTGACATCACACCCAATACACTACGATTCTCAATATACCTAGAAGAGGCGTACACAGAACTTGTTAAAGCCTGGACGACCAAAACCAAAGTATATTGATTGTCCAAGTATTAGCGATGCAAGTCTCAGGTTAAGACCAAATACACCTACCCTGATTTAGACTCCCATAGACATATAGTCATACTACCAACGGGATTCCGAGGGATCTATCCAGAGCGAAGCTGTTTCCGTACCATCGGTAAACACAACCTCCTATTACACTTGCATGAGTATCCAATACCCAAATATATGAGAACTATGCCGTTATGCACATAACACACAAAAGTTCAATACTAGTCTATTCCGCATTATCGATGTCCAGTCTCGATAATACTACGACTAGGGATGTTTAATGATTAAACCTTATGGATTAATACTGTCTCATATCTTATTAATCTGGAACTAATCATATGGACTTTTATCATTTATGTATCTTGGTAATTCAATTACAAATGATAAAAGAGAATTTCTTTTGTCACATAGTTAATTTGTACAAAACACCATGTTCTGTACAAATAGTGATGCTATGGGTCATAATTGTCCAACAATCTCCCACTTGGCCTATAGCCAATCACTCAAGTGTCCTACACTTGAACTATGTACGGGTCGCTCAAACTTCTGCTGAGAAACAGCTTTCGTTAGCGGATTTGCATGTTATCATCTGATGCGATTTATTCGATCATCACATCGCCACGATGTATGATCCGACGAATCAGATGAATAGTTGAAGTATATACTTGGATCGTTGATGAGACCATTAATTCTTTAGCCTGTGCTGTAGCCTATCTCAACTGCTAACAGAACTACACCTAATCCAATTAGGATTATTATAGATCCAAATCGCTTCTTTTGCTGCCTCAGCTGCAACAATATTCTACTTTTGTTATTTATGCGGCAACAGTATCTTGCGTGGAAGATTTCCAACTCACTGTTCCGTTATTCAAACTTTATAGTACCCTTATGTCGACTTATAGTCATTTTTGTCGGTTTGGAAACTTGCAAAGGTGAACCCAATCACTTCAAGTTCTCCTTCTCCATAGGTTAAGAAAGCATCCTTAGTTCATCTAAGATACTTAATGATGTTCTTAACATCAATCCAGTGACTATCACTTGGATTGGCCTGATTGTGACTCCATATGCTCAAAGCATATGAGACACTAGGTCGCGTACATATCTTTCAATGTATGAGTTCTCGGAGAGTGCCAACAACTTTTAGATCTATCCCAGTAGATCCTTATTCCTAGAATAAATGTTGTCTCTCCCAAGTAGTCTATGGAGAATTTTCATGAAAGCCAAGCTTTCACCGATTGTATTATTGGAATATCATTTCCAAGAAATGATATATCACCATTATTCAGAACAATCATTGTCAGTGCGCTCCCACTAACCTCCTTATATACACAAGAATCATTTTCATTTTGAATTAAATCATATACCAATATGATTACATCAAAACGCTGGTTCCAAGAACGCAATGCTTGCTTCAATCCATAAATGGATCAAATTAACTTACAAACATTGTTTGCTTGTTTTGGTACGACAAAACCATCAGGATGTTTATAAACATCCTCCAAAATGTTTCCGTTTAAGGAAAGTAATTTTGACATGCATATGCCATATTTCATAAATGAAATATGCAGCATTAGCAAGCATTATCCAAATGGATTTAACCATGGCAACGAGTAAAAGGTTTCGTCGTAATCGACACAATGTTGATAACGTTACCTTTTCGCTACAAGCCTAGCTTTGTACGTTGGTATGTTTCCATCCATGTATGTTTCTTGAAGACTCATATAGTACCAATAGGCACAATGTCTTTCGGTACAACAACCCGTGTCTAAACTTGGTTGGTATACATGGAATTTATTTTGGACTTCATGACACTCTGCCATAATAGGGAGTCGATATCTTGTATCACTTCCTCATACATAGCCGGTTCGTGTTCCTCAATAAGATTCACATCTTTAAGAGGTGAGATCAGAAACCCATACCTCCCAGGTTGTTTTCTGACTCTCTCTGACTTACGCGGTTCTTGTGTATTTGAAGATTGTGGTACAGTTTCATCCCTGATGAACTGTTTGTGTTCCGTTAAGGATTCAGTGCAGGAACAGTATTACTCCGATTTTCATCGAGTTTTACTTTCTCCCACTTACCACTGCATATAGGTATTCCTCTTAGGAAAACCGCATGGAGAGCAACAATTAAAATTTTCTCTTGTGAGTTGTATAAGTACTATACTTTGTTTCCCTAGGATAACCTACAAATTAGGCACTTATCCAATTTGGGTTCTAGTTTGGTATCATCCAAACATATGCCTAGCATTCCCAAATCTTCAGGAATGAGAAAACCCGGTTTCTTCCTGTTCATATATAATATGAAATCTGTCTAACAGATTTTCATGGAACCTTATTCAAAATAAGTATTTGCACTGTTTTATGCGTATCCCTAGAAGGAAAATGGTAGCTCAGAGCGACTCATCATTAACCTTATCATGTCTAACAAAATTTGGTTTCTCTGTTCGGACACATATCAAATTGAGGTGTTCCGAGAGGAGTCCTTTATGAAAGAATACTATACTCTTTCAAATATTCGAGAAACTTATTGCTTAAGTATTTTTCACCACGGTCTAACCGTGACGGTTTAATACTTTAGCCGATCTGTCTGTATACTTTGTGTCGAAAATCTTTGAATTTATCAAAAGTTTCTGATTCGTGTTTCAAAAGAAACACATAACAAAACGCGATGCCACATCCGTAAAGGTTACGAAGTATTCATATCCACCTCTAGCCTAGCTAGATATGGGCCCACTTACGTCATTATGAACGAGGGCTAACAGATCGGTGGCACTTGTACTTTTACCAAGTAAAAAGTGTTTTATGCACTTTGCCTAATAAACTAGTTTCGTAGACATTATTTGAATAGAATCAAATCTGTCATAATACCCACTCTTCAAAAGTGTGGATATACGAGTCTTGTTTAATATGTCCAGACAACAATGCCACAAATAAGTCTCATCTGATTAATTCAGTTTGAGCTATTTGTTTGTCATGTCATATGTTTGAGATTGATTTATATTCAAAATATAAATACTGTTATTCACATATAATGTGTTTATCTCAAAATCATCTTTATGAAATAAAACACTTAGTGTTCTAGAATATAAAGGTATACCCGCAACGGGTTAAACTTAGATATAAAGATAATATTTCTAGTCAAACTAGGTACATTATAACAGTTTCCTAATTTAAGTACATACCCAAAGGGTAGTTCCTAAACTTAGGTTTCTACGGTTAAAATAGCTACTCTTGTCCCATTTCCGACTCGCAGGTCGATCTCAACTGAAGCCAGTCTCCTGCTTATCAGCATATCCCGCACATCAGTACATATCTATGTACAACACTTAGTATCAAAATCCAATTTGAAACTAATAGTGAACATGTTTATGACAAACATATTTGAAGCCGGAGCCTTGCCCTCTTCACTTCCTTCATGTCTGCCTTGTCCATACGACAGTCACGCATCCAGTGACCCCGTTTGCCACAGTTTAGGCAGACATCTTGAATATGTCATTTGTCTTCCAAGAAGACTATGATGATTATGCCTTTACTCTTTTTAGAAGCTCTGGCTCTGCCTCATTGAGCATAGTCATCAACTCTCCAAGAGCTTACTTTTGGTTCATAATGAACCTGCCCCAGCTTTTGGGTAGAGACTATAAGATCAAATCTTTGGTAGTCTCGGCCACGTAGGTAATGCCCAGCTAACCTAGCTGATCGATGTCAGCAATCATCTGTGACACCTAGTGTTCGACAGATGTACCCTCTGATATACGCGAGCGAAAGAGCTTCTTTTGCAATTTGTACTTCTAAGATCTAAAAATAGATCTATGAAGATCTTTAATTTCAACATCGTGGTATAAGGATCTAATCCTTAGTTTTGACGACGGAATTAAAGAGTCATTGCGGTAAGCATAAAGGATTGAGCACTAAAGTTATCATCACCATGAGTCTTCCAAAAACTCATGCTCTACTATTTGCTCAACTCCGGGCTTAGGCCCGAGATGTCACTATATCAAATAAAGTAACTTCTCGGCTCCCAGGACTATCCTGAGGTTCTATTCCCAATGATTGAAAATTAAATCCGTTCAAGAAACATTTTCACCCAGGATTATGTTTTTAACGAATCTTTCAGTTATCTTGATTCCAATAGTCCAACTACCAAATCAACGATTTCAGGTATTATTATTAATATAATGATTACTATATAACTATATAATCAACTATAATTTTATTGGTTAAATTCAAATATATATTACTATAATCAATTATATAATCAACTATAAATTGAAGTAGTTTGAATACAGTCTAACTGTTTAATAAAAACACAATTAAATATTAGTCCAACTAATATATATTTAAATAATGACGAAAAATAAAAGGAGCGCGTATTTGCAAGTATCTAAACGAAATTGCAAATTTAATACTTGCCTCTCACTATTTTTCGGTGATCCTCTAACCCTCTGTTGAGTACTCGGGAAACCTAGTTTCCTAGTGGGTTAGGATCCAGTTAAATAACACACAACTTTGACTTTGGCCAACAAGCTGTATGATATTTAACTAGGTAGATCTCTAAGATCAATTGGATCTCATCTAATTCCTAAATCCAGTAGGTGGACATCCAAGTCCTAAAATATATCTAATAAATGTCAATATATCCGATATATTCCCTAAAATTTCCTCTGAATCAACTAAGTCTTGACTTTGGCACAAAAACTTAATGATTCCAGTTAAGTGGGACCCATTGACCTTGGAAAGCTTCGTAATCGATGTTGATGAGTGGTAATATATCACTATTTCCCACTCATTTAACCTAATATTTTGTATAGTTTCTTGAGTTTTGTCAATATTTTGATGTGTGTTTTTTGTGTTATTTTATAGATAAATAAAGTTTAAGGACATTTGGAGGAGTGATTTGGACCAAAACAGTAAAAATTGGACAAAAAAGGCATTTTGGTAATTTGCCGCATCGCGATGCGCAAGCCTTTGGCGTCGCGATACCTAACATACACCGAATAGTGCTAACGTGCGCCGTGCCACGTGTCACCATCACAGCCGATCTACTAACATACGCCGTTCCAAGTGTCATCATCCAACGGTGTCGACAGTCGCCATCGCCACGTGTCACCACGTGTCACTCCACCTGTCAGCCACGTCATCATCCACATCACCGGTTAACCGAGTCAAAATGCCTTGTTATCGCCACATCATCATCAACCAATCACAGCGTGCCACATTTCGTAATTCTATGGTGCCGACAGTCACTTTGCCACGTGTCGCTACGTCAACATCAATTATTGGCTCACTTATCCAAAATCGATACGTAGCGGATAAGAATCTGAGCCGACCAATCAGAAGCTGCCACGTGTAACAGGAATTGAGATCCCAACCACCTTGCCACGTGTCACCTTATCACCTTATCCAGAATCTGAGCCGACGAACCAGAGCATGCCACGTCGACAATCACCGGCGTCATGACGCTGGCTTGGCGTCGCGACACTGACCCCATATCCGCGCCTATAAATTCAGCGTGATTTCAGAATTCAAAGCATGACTTCCTTGAGTTTTGTAAGGACTCTAAGGATTGCATCTTGTGTGTTTTAGTTTTTGTAATTTTAATTTAGTATTTTTTACTTTTAGTAATTTTAATTATGCACTTTTACTTTTTGTAATAAAATTTTATTTACTTTTTACTTTATGTTTTGTAGTTAATTTACCGATGGGTAAAAGGTGAAACATTTAATATAATTATCTAGGTAAATCTCACTTAATTATAATTTATAAATTATAATTTAACCGGATTAATTTATGGCATAATTTATTACCGCCTATATGGTCGGTCTAAATATAAATTACTTTACCGCTTATATGGCTGGTCTTTATGTGACAGATAATTACCGCCTATATGGCTGGTGTAATTGGACTAAATGGATTACTGCATATATGGCTGGTTTTAAATGTTTAATATTATTAATTCCTGAGAAAGCATAACATAAAATAATTTATATTTTATAATAAGTGAGATTCCTAGATAAGAAATATTAAATGTGGATCCTCTAACCCCAACATTTTATTTTATTCAAGGGAAGTGATGAAACACAATATTACTAGGCTTAATAATTGATTTAATTATTTATTGGGAATTCTTTAGTTTGTTTATTGAGTCTTAAGCTTAATGCTTCTTGTTGTCTGATCACCAATAAGATTGATGTGGTAAACTTAAAATGAACTAGACATAGGGATTTTAGGTTTCAGCCTTAGATTAAATAGCCCACGATCTTCCTTGAGGATAGATAACCCTTTAATAGATGTCCTTACAGGATAGACATATACCTGTGGGGCGAGGGTAGCCATAATTGGAACTTAATCTTAATGAATCCAGGTAATTTGGTTGACATAGACATATGGTTCAATTAGGTTATACTAAGTATTTGCGTCTGACCATCGACAGAGGCTTTTGCATATTTTCCTGTTCCAGGTTAGCAATCTGATTTATTACACATAAATAAGAGAATCAATTCATCTTTATAATAATATTGTGTGGAGTCACGACCCTAGATCTTTGAGTCTTTTCTTTTATTTTCCTTAGTATTTTCTTTTGAGTCTGTTTTATTTTAATTAGTAAAACCACATTCAACCAACCAATCAAACAATCATTCTCTTCTCCCTATAATTAGATATTGTAAATAAATAGTATCAATAATTAATAACAACAGTCGGAATTAAGTCCTCGTGGGATCGATATTTTTATACTACTTGAACGATACGTACGCTTGCGTTATACATGTGTGTTTACGCCGGTCAAGTTTTTGGCGCTGTTGCTGGGGACTTATTTTTCTTGAGTTATTAATTTTGAATCTATCTAATTTACTTGTATCTAATTTTCTTTATTTATATCTTTAATTTTTGTTTCTTTCTTTTGTTTTCAGGTGATTGAAAAATGGAACATTATTGGGAGATTGAGAGATCACGAGCTTTACTAGAAGATACACCCCAAATTTGGGAGCAACAGTCCGATTTTCTGAGGCCTGTTGTCCAGCCCAACAACTATCACTGGATGCCAGAACCAAGCAATACCGCATTTACTCAACAAGAAGCAATGGGGAGATGTGACATATGTAATGGTAACCACCCTAGAGATTATTGCGAATACAACTACCATCTAGGGTGGCAGAGCTATTAAGATCCTTCATGGTATGCCGAGCCATCATATTTCAGAGAACCACATTTTCCATCTTATCCACCACCCACCTACAATGATCTTCATCAAGAACCAGAACCATTAAAGGAAGAACAATTGGTTGACATGCTCAAAGATTTATTCAAGAAACAAGACGAAAAGTTGGATACAATGCTTGAAACATATCAGAATCAACTCGAAAGTATTCAGAGACAATCAACATCTATTCAGAGGATGACATATTAAATGAGACAATTAACAGAAAACCAGAACTACATACCTCAAGAGCCAGTTTCAGATGACACTGATGAAGCCTTCAAGTACCAATCATTTCACAATGACAATTCAACATAGGAGGAGGCTGAGCAGTATCAACAACCAGAGGTTTCAGTTCAGGAGCCCAAACCAGAGAAGTCTTTATTTGACTTTTATTATTCAAATTCTGACGAGGATGAAGCTGATCTAATTGTACCAACTGCACCAACAACGAAGGATCAAACTTTCAATCCTCAAAATGAAGATCTTGGAGCATGCTTTACCATGATGTTTGATGAAGATCTACCTGAACCATCCATTCTAGTCGTATCAGATGATTAAGACCTAATGTCAGAAACATCTTTACATCCTCAAGCAGATACATATGGAGCATGCATTTCACAAATGACGGATGAAGAATTGAATACAGAAATTTTAAAATTCATCTATAAAGAAAATGTGGAGCAAGAAGCAGAGCAAATGGAGGAGCAAATGTCTGAACTTATTAAAGATCCAAAGCATTCAGAAGAAACATAACTGTTTTGGGAAGTACAAATCAAAGATATCACCCAGAAGCTTGACAGAATGGAACTTTCATTCAAAGTCAAGCACCATACAAGACCTCATGATTTTCTTTCTTTCTTTTTAGGAACCACTGGAGCAACAAAGATCAAAACGGTGGCACAAGCACGAAGTATGACAAAATTCTTTTTGCCACTTTACTGTTGGAAGAGACCCTTCAAAAGCAACGCTCACGGGATTGTCTTTAATCGAACATCCAAAACGACATTGAAACCTCCTTAACAGATGAATTTCAGTCACGTCTGGCTAAAGACGAAAAATTTAGCGCTAGCAGGGAGGCAACCCATGCACTTTGTTGTAATTTCTATTTTTATATTTTCTGTATACATGTTGTAGAGTTTTTAATTTTGTGTGTTATTTTTGTAGGGAAAAGCACAAACGGAGCATTTTAAGACATAAGGAATGGTGTTTGTCAATCAGAAAGAAGAGAGCTAATTCATTTGTGATGGTTGAGTAAAGAATGAATTATTGAGACGCATCCTTATGAATTTATAATAAGCTAGTGGCGTATTGCGTACACAATTCCATTGTCTTAATAATTGCTTTGATTTTCTTTTCTGTTTTTATTTCCTTTATTTTCACCGAAAGATCTAAAATTTTTAAAATTTTCACGTTTATTTTAACGCTCATCTAATAATTGTCATTTGGCATGTACTAGTGCTACTATTACTCACCCATTTTCAGGTTCTATAAATTCAGCTCTACATTTCTTTCTTCGACACATCCAGATATACATTCAAATAAGAGAAAGAAAATGGAAGCAACTTCACAGCAGCGAGTTAAGCAAATTTGTGTTTTTTGTGGATCCAATTCTGGCAATAAACCAGAATTCATTGAGGCTGCAAAAGAATTGGGGAAAGTCATAGCAGAACGAAATATGCACCTAGTATATGGCAGTGGCAATCTTAGATTGATAGGTAGCATTTCAAAAGCCGTTCAGGAAGGTGGCGGTCATGTTTTGGGAATCATTTCAAAAACTTTGGCGGACGAACATATAATCGGAAAAACAAATGGAGATGAACGTATTGTCTCGGGGATGTCTGAACAAATCCTTGAGATGGTCAATACTGCTGATGCGTTTATTGCTTTACCAGGTGGGCTCAGAACATTTGAAGAAATATTCACAGTGGCATCATGGGCGCACTTGAACATTCATCAGAAGCCCATTGGATTACTCAACGTTGAACATTTTTTCGATTTTCTGTTTGTATTTCTTGTGGAAGCCAAAAGACATGAGTTCGTCACAAAATCAGTACATGATATTTTCCTGACTACAACAAAGGCCGAAGAATTAATTGACCAAATCCTAGCCTTTGAACCAAAAATCGACCCCATTCTTTCCAAGTTGAGCTGGTCAGATAGCGATCGTGGTAAGAAACGTAAATTGGACATAAATCTTAATCGGTAATTTTTTGTAGATTTTCAGCTAACCAGGTACGACTTTCTTAACTCTCCTTTTACTATTTAAAACATTGGGGACAATGTCTCATTTAGGTTTGGGGGAGGGAATTAGTTGATCAGTACCTTGTTTTTCAAAAAAATGACAAAAATATTTTGTGTTTTTGTATTTTTATTTTGACTAAAAAGTTGAAATTGGTAAGAGATAGCCGAGTAAGGAGTTTTCACTCCTGAGACGTATCTTAAACCATTTTGAAGCAAGTTAGTTTTTGTTTATTTCATTTTGAATTATTTAATTTGTAAATTCTCCATATAACTGACTAAAATGGATCTTCATATGCTCAGTTAGCAGATATTATCAACATGCATTGTAACATACGGACATGAGCTAAAATTGAAAAGTTTGTAATATTCATTGCTCTAGTTTAATTGGAGGAAACATCTCAAAAAGCAATGGAGTAAAAAAAAACGTCTGAGATCCGAGTTATTAAGTCTGTAAGGGTGTTTTAACACATAGTGCCCGAAAACCACTGGTTTGGGAGTCACTCGCCCAAAGCTCACTACATGGATCAAAGATGCTGCAATATATATATATATATATATATATTATATATATATATATATATATATATATATATATATCTGAAGTCTGAGTAACTAAGTCCGTAGGGGTATCTTAACATCTGGTGCCCTAAAGCCAACTGGTTTGGGAGTCATCGACCCAAAGCTCGCTACACAGATGGAAGATATTGTATATAAATCAAAATAAAAAATAAAAAATCAAAGAAAAAAATCAGAAAAATGAGAAAAATTATTTCATTGCTACAAAAAGGTGTGAATTCTGATAAAACTTTAGGACAAAAATATTACTCTCTTATCAACTGCACTTGTGACCCAGTGGGCAAAAATGAGTTGTTTAATATTTTGTTGGCTGTGTATATGGAGAATGATAAAAATAATCGGAGAATTTACATATTCAGTAATTTAGAAAGAAACAAAACAACTAGTAACTTGGAGTAGAAATTTCACCTGATTAGTCACTAACTTCTTTATTCTCTTTTCGCTTGTCTTTTTCTTTTGTGTGCATTAGTTTCACTACATTTTTAATTTTGTAAAATGTTTGTGGGTATCATTGCTGTAAACCCTCTCGAGACTAAAACTCTTCCACTAGGGACACCTAGGGGTTTAAAGGCTTGTTGCATACGCTAAATGCAACTCTGATCCCTACGAAAGTGGCTTAGTTAATTTTATTTTTATGTTATTTTATTTTGTGTTTTTCTCGAGGACTAGCAAAATGTTAGGTTTGGGGGTGTGATGAGTGGTAATTATATCACTATTTTCCACTCATTTAACCTAATATTTTGTATAGTTTCTTGAGTTTTGTGAATATTTTGATGTGTTTTGTGTTATTTTGTAGATAAATAAAGTTTCAGGACATTCTGGAGGAGATTTGGACCAAAACAGTAAAAATTTGACAAAAAAGGCATTTTGGTAATTTTCCGCGTCGCAACGCGTAAGCCTTTGGCGTCGCGACTCCTAACGTACGCCGAACAGTGCTGATGTGCGTCGGGTCCATAAGTCAGAATCTGAGGAAAATTTGACTTTGCTAACGTGTGATGTGCCACGTGTCACCATCACAGCCGATCTGCTAATGTGCGCCGTGCCACGTGTCATCATCCTACGGTGCCGACAGTCGCCATCGCCATGTGTCACCACATGTCACTCCACCTGTCAGCCACGTCATCATCCACATCACCGGTTGACCGAGTCAAGATGCAACGTCATCATCAACCAATCACAGCGTGCCACGTCTCGCAATTCTATGGTGCCGACAATCAATTTACCACGTGTCGCCACATCAGCGCCACATCAGTGCCACGTCAGCATCAATTATTGGCTCACTTATCTGAAATCGACACGTGGTGGATAAGAATCTGAGCCGACCAATCAGAAGCCACCACGTGTAAGAATAATTGAGATCCCAACCACCTTGCCATGTGTCACCTTATCACATTATCCAGAATCTGAGCCGACGAACCAGAGTGTGCCACGTCGACAATCACCGGCGTCGCGACGCTGACCCCCTATCCAAGCCTATAAATTCAGCGTGATTTCAGAATTCAAAGCATGCCTTCCTTGAGTTTTGTAAGGACTCTAAGGATTGCATCTTGTGTGTTTTAGTTTTTGTAATTTTAATTTAGCATTTTTTACTTTTAGTAATTTTAATTATGCACTTTTACTTTTTTTAATAAAATTTTATTTACTTTTTACTTTATATTTTGTAGTTAATTTACCGCTGGGGTAAAATGAGAAACATTTAATATAATTATCTAGGTAAATCTCACTTAATTATAATTTATAAATTATAATTTAAGCGGATTAATTTATGGCAGACTTTATTACCGCCTATATGGTCGGTCTAAATATAAATTACTTTACCGCCTATATGGCTGGTGTAATTGGACTAAATGGATTACCGCCTATATGGCTGGTTTTAAATGTTTAATATTATTAATTCCTGAGAAAGCATAACATAAAATAATTTATATTTTATAATAAGTGAGATTCCTAGATAAGAAATATTAAACGTGGATCCTCTAACCCCAACATTTATTTATTATAGGGAAGTGATGAAACACAATATTACCAGGTTTAATAATTAATTTAATTATTTATTGGGTAATTCTTTAGTTTGTTTATTGAGTCTTAAGCTTAATGCTTCTTGTTGTCTGATCACCAATAAGATTGATGTGGTAAACTTAAAATGAACTAGACATAAGGATTTTAGGTTTCAGCCTTAGATTCAATAGCCCACGATCTTCCTTGAGGATAGATAATTCTTTAATAGATTTCCTTACAGGATAGACATATACCTGTCGGGCGAGGGTAGCCATAATTGGAACTTTATCTTAATAAATCCAGGTAATTTGGTTGACATAGACATATGGTTCAATTGGGTTATACTAGGTATTTGCATCTGACGATCGACAAAGGTTTTTGCATATTTTCGTGTTCCAGGTTAGCAATCTGATTTATTACACATAAATAAGAGAATCAATTCATCTTTATAATAATATTGTGTGGAGTCACGATCCTAGATCTTTGAGTCTTTTCTTTTACTTTCCTTATTATTTTCTTTTGCGTCTGTTTTTATTTTAATTAGCAAAACCACATTCAACCAACCAATCAAACAATCATTCTCTTCTATATATAATTAGATATTTGTTAATAAATAGTATCAATAATTAATAACAACAGTAGGGATTAAGTCCTCGTGGGATCAATATTTTTATACTACTTGAACGATACGTACGCTTGCGTTATACGTGTGTGTTTACGCCGGTCAGATGTCGATGGACAATAAGTGATCTTGGCTTTGGTCAACAAATCACAACTTGGACAAGACATGCGATATGGAACAAAGCTTTCATGATTCAAATACATCCGCGATGGACAAAGGTCTTGACTTTTGCCAACAAACCAGTACCAATCTTGGATCTTGATAATGAATCACTCAATTGAAGGAAAGCGCTTAATATTTATTGAGGGTTTTTCGCGTAATTGGCAACCAATTAATTATCTTTGATTAGGTCTCATCATACACCCTTAAACATGCATTCTAAAAGCATAATAAGGCGTGATAAATAAATTAATAATGATATGCGGATGGATATTTAAAACAACTTGATCCTAGAACAAATTTCTCAATTTCCTCTCTCCTGCTAGCACAAATCTTACTTCTACCCAATTACATAACACTTCTAAAGAAACCTCATTCACATTGAGGGGAATAGGTGAGAAGAGAAATACAATGAGTCAAGAGGTAATAGGCTGGATACGCAGGTCCAATTTAATAAATTCTAAATTTATTACAACAATTTCCAAAATTGCCGTCACCCATCTAATATCCATCTGATATACATTATTCATACATCACATCCATATATTCACACAAAGCATGTTATCAATCAATCTAATCCAATTAATTAATATTTAATTAGTGACCATCCAATGTTCAAACAATGATTTGATTTGCGCGAGTCCAACTCGTTTTAAGAATAAGTACTCAAAGTACGAATTCTTGAATTATATCAAACTACAATATTAAATCCAATTTAATTTGTATTCAATACTAATTCTTTATTTAATTCCAAATTAAACAATTACACTTTATTAATGAGCCTTTGCGACTTAGATTCTAAATCTAATCTAAACGGGTCTCAAAGCCCAATTAACATCCAATGTCAATTTAATTAAAGTCCAATGGGCTTTCAATTAATTTATAAGGCATGGACTTTGGCAACCAAAGCCCAATAAGGAATCACCATTTGCCAAAAATCAATTTAGGCCCATTAGGCCCAATTAAAATTTTAAAGGCCCATTTAATCATATTTGGACTTTATGGAAATGGTTTTAGGCCCAATTGGATCCAACCAATTAACCTAAACCAAACTTGGCCCAACCAAGCCCATTAAGCCCAAATACAACTTTATTAGCCTAATTCCAAATTTAGCCCAACTAATTAAATTCCAATATTCCAAATATCATAATTTAATCAATTAAAGTGTATTAGCCATAATTAATTATTTAAATCAACATTTTCAAAATACCAATTTTCACAATTAATCATGCATTATTCAATTCAATTCATGTCCAACATAATTGAAACAAAATCAACTAATTACATGCTATACATGTCACGGTAATGAGGGATTTTTAAAATCGATTTCGATTTCAATCCAATTAAATCATAAATCAATTTAGCCCAAGTCTTTAAACTCATCCAATGGTCTTAAAAACAAAATCACCATGACCTAGGGTTTATCCATTACATTCGGCCAAGGCACTAAAATTGGGGAAAATTAATCCAATTAATTTTTCACAATTCCAACAATGTACAAATCCAATTTAACATCATCCAACCTCAACCAAATCATCAATTTGAAGAAATCATGCTCAAATCACAAAATCCCAAATTAAAGTTAAGAACCCTAAATTCAATTTCATGCTTAATAACCGCTCTGATACCATTGTTGGGTTTTCTAGGTCAAACCAAGATCAAATTAAGCAATGAAACATGTGAATACAACAAAGTAATAATGCGGAAAATACTCATTTTGATCGGATTTTGGATGCGTTGAACACAAAAATTTTCCTCCTTGATGTATTCGGCCAAGCCCTCATTGTGTTGATCTTCAAGCTCCAAGCTTTGTGTGTTGATTCCAAGCTCAAGGATTGGTTTCCCTATCACATTTGTAAGACTCCTTGGATGTGCTAGCATTCATGATTTTTGAATAAAAAATCAAAGAGAATGAACCCTAGGTTCACGCCCAACTTGAGAGCGAAAGAGGAAGACCATTCGGCCATGCCAAATGGGAGAGGAAGGAGATGATGTTCACATCCAAGGCATGAATTGGGAGAGAGAAAGTGATTTTGTGTAAAGTATAATTGATTTCAAAAAACAATTATCATATACCAAAACCAAACTTTTGGTATTAGTCATTCCAAAATGACAAAGAGTGTTTTTCAAGTTACCACTAAATCCAACTACTTCCATCAACAAAAAAGGTGATGAGATAGACTAGGTGATGGGACTTGTGCGGGCCCCACTTTAATTCAAAATCCGAGTGGGCCCGCAAACACTCTCGGGCTCGGGTTCGCTAATTCTGAATTAACGAATTTTCCGTTGCGACGTAATTAAATCAAATTTAATTAAATAATTATGCCTAGCAAAATTACTATTCACGTCGCTAGCGAATTAATTCTAAATTAACTTGCTCGCCCGAATTAAAATCTAATTCTAATTCCGCGTCGAAATCTAATTTCATTGAATATATTGAATATATTAATTTATCGATTAATTCCAAATTAATCTTTCTCTCTCTTTAAATAGTATTTTATCCCAGATAAAATTTCTCCGAAATTATTCCTAGATTAATTTCTCTCTCTTATAATTAATCCAGATTAATTATGTTCTAGTCAAACGTCATCGGTGAATCTTCAGGAAGCGACCCATGAGATCCATGGATATGTTGGTAGTAAATCCGATCGTCGGACTATCCGAAAACGTACGTACCTAGTACTATGTTTTTACCGATTTACAAGACATGGTTGGCTTGCAGCAAAGCACTGTGCCTACCCAATTCTCCAGAAATATTCTTAAAGGAATATATAATCTATGTCAGGCATAATATACGTAGTATTGCGTATTACGATCTAGTATCGGATGTCACATGCAAGGCCTGGGGCTGGAATTGTGTCTGCCCCGTACGAAGCATATATCGGATCTCTGGTAACTAGTCTCTATAATCGGATAAACATAACCTAGTCATATTATCCCGATGACTGCAGTACTAAAGAGTACTAGTTCCGTATCCTGCGTGATCATCATCTCCATATTACTGGAGTGATACTTCCATCTTGACATCACACCCAATACACTACGATTCTCAATATACCCAGAAGAGGCGTACACAGAACCTGTTAAAGCCATGGATGACCAAAACCAAAGTATATTGATTGTCGCAATTATTAGCGGTGCAAGTCTCATGTTAAGACCAAATACATCTACCCTGATTCAGACTCCCATAGACACATAGTCATACTACCAATGGGATTCCGATGGGTCTATCCAGAGCGAAGCTGTTTCCGTACCATCGGTAAACACAACATCCTATTACATTGCATGAGTATCCAATACCCAAATATATGAGAACTATGTCGTTATGCTCCCATAACACGCACAAGTGCAATACTAGTCTATTCCGCATTATCGATGTCCAGTCTCAATAATACTACGACTAGGATGTTTTAATGATTAAACCTTAATGGATTAATACTGTCTCATATCTTATTAATCCGGAACTAATCATATGGACTTTTATCATTTATGTATCTTGATAATCCAATTACAAATGATAAAAGAGAAATTTCCTTTGTCACATAGTTAATTTGTACAACAACACAATGTTCTGTACAAATAGTGATGCTATGGTCATAATTGTCCAACACAGAAACCTTGAAATCAGGCTCGCATCGCGATGCCAAATGGGTTAGCATCGCGATGCGTACTGAAAAAATTAAGCATCGTTTCTGGAATGTTCGCGTCGCAATACGCAACACCTTGAGTCGTGACTTGAGATCAGAAACCTCCCCAAATCAGTTTTAAACCAGTCCGTTTTCACCATATCATGTAAGAGACAACCCTAAGGGTCTCGTATAAGCTCATATATATATATATATATATATATATATATATATATATTACTTCTTGATATAAGTATGATACCTATTAGAGTAATAGCAACCACTTAAATAAATAAATTTACCCTGATTCTATAGTACGTTTCTTAGTACATTTCTAATCTAGTTTACCAAATGTTGATCATCGCAGGAATTATAATTTTCTTTTGCAGAGTAATCAGTGCGAGTCAGATTCTAAACCAGTGAGTGGACACTTCATTTTTTACTTGATTTTCATTTCGTATTTTTCATATAAGACTTATTTTTACGCTTTTAGGCCGTTAGTTGATTTTTATTACAGTTATTTCATGAAAGATTAAGTTTTAAGATATGTTTAAGAAGGAAATATTTTCCAAGTATGATTTTACGATTTTCGAGGCATGGGGGGAATACTCACCTCAGTATGTAACTTGTTACAGACATGAAATTGACGGATAACATGTACACATTTAGAGGACTATGGGGAAAGTGATACGTAACGTCCCCAGATCCTAGTTCAGGACTAGGGATGACGGATTCCTCCAAATCCTAGTTTCAGAGCTTGGAGGGTAACATAGATTCGCACCCCAGTTTTAGTTCAATGGCTTGGGGGACAACAATATGTAACGCCCAAGACAACTAGGTTCAGGGACAAGAGTGGCATGCTTTGGGGGACGACGATACATAACGCCCCAAAGTCATGGATTTTCACTCCTGACTCTAGTTAGGCGTATGGGGGGAGGGTGATACGTAACGTCCTCATACGTCAAATTTTCCAGATACAGCTCAGTTTTCAGATATCATGTTTTCAGAAAATAGTTTTCAAAGATCAGATATTAGAAACAGTTTTCAGAAGACAGACATTTTAGAAACAGATTTTCAAAAGCAGATTTCAGAGGTAGTTTCCAGAAGGAAGTTTTCTAAAAAAAGAAGGTTTTCTGAAACAATAATTTTATAAGAGACTTTCAGAAAAGATAAGTTTTATAAAAGAGTTTTCATACTAGATTATTTTCTGGGAGGACTTTAGTTTTGGAACCAAGCATTTTCATATTAGTATTTCAGTTTTCGTCCACTCACTTAGATCATACAACGGTCTAACCCCCCACTCCCAGTTTCTTGTTTTCAGGTATTCTCGGAGGACGAGCTCAGAAGGACGTATACTTATGCAGTCACTAGGGTATGAAGTCCACCAGTTCAAGTCAGAGAGAGTGAGAGTCCAGTCAGAGTCAAGTTGAAGTTATGTATTAGTCTTTGGTTATGTTATAGTCATTGTAAAAGTGTGTGTTATTGAGTATGCAATTATTAATGTTGAGGTTGTATGTTATGTTATTAAGCTTAGGCTATGGTCTCATACACAAGATATTTAAATAGAGAAAAAAGTATTAGTATTTGTTCAATATTAGAGAGTTAAAGGTTTAGGGGAATAGTACGGCCTATTCCCTGCCAGTAGCATCTCCCATATTGGGGATGTTACATAATCCCACAGTTTTGCGTTGAGCGTGAAATATCTATTTGATCAGCAATAAAGCACACACCATTAACTATACAACAAAAATACTCATATGATTGTCTTACAAGACCATACGCTAGTGACACTACTACACATGAGGGGCCAGCATCACCACTGTGTATTTGATTGTTTATCTGAAAAACATGTGTGAGAGCGAAGCGAGATTTATCGCTATACCTATGATGTCGGCTACTAAGACACTATGGTCTTGTACCTTGTAGAAAGTATGGATAGCTCGCGGGGGACTACCTAGAGAATTAAAGAGTCGCCACTTAGTATGAAACACTAGAAATAATTGAAGGTCGCAATGGATCCATCGCAATGTCCGACCTTAAACCTATTTGGGTTCGGAATGGTCCCTTATTGATGTTAGTATAATATTCAGGTTTTTAAAAGAAGTATAAACATGTCTTATAATGCACATCATGCGATGACGATTTAAAGTATACAAAATAATCATTAATAACAAAAATAAGAAGAAAGAAAAATTGATAAAAATAAACATCCAGAAAGTAGAATACTAATTAAGCATAATACTATACATATTTTGTATTAATGTCCTTCGTGAAACATAAAAATAAACAATGCAGAAACCTACATAATACAGTAAATACGAAGTACTAATGGCATAATAATAGTGAAAAAATTGTAAAGCATAACAACTGTAGTAAAAATAACAAATAAATATGATAGGGTACATGTCTCATAGGTGGTGAACATTTTTTCATAGTAGTAATGTCCGGTCGGATGTAACTCAAGTTTGGTCAAATATATTTCGTGAACCAGAAAGCCAAAATTAAAATCATGCAAGTGCAACAAAAATAACAAACTGGAAATAACATGGCCATAATAATATGACTATAAAGCAAATAAAATAATAACAAAGTAATGAAACAATAATAACTAAACATGGCCAAATATTTTTTTAATAAGGCCGTACATTTTTGACAGTTTTGTATAACCGACCGGACATATATCAAGTTCGGTCGGAGATTCTATGTCAGAACATAAATGTAAAATACAGGAAATAAAGATCAGAGACCCCTCAGGTCATACCTTAGGTGTAACGGGCTTAAAAGACGCCTTTGAAAGCTGGATGATTGTTGGATCACTCACCAGCAGGGGAAAACTCTAGAGATATCATTGGATTTCCTCACTGTTTTTCTCTCTCATACTCTCTTTAAAACTTTTTTTGATTTCAGGATTTCAGAACTTAGGACCAAGATAAAAGCTCTAGCCAATTTGTAAGAGATTTGGGTATTTATTTATAATGCCCAAACAATGACAGAAAAGGGAAGGGGAAATCAAATCCTCTTTCTCGCCTCCAGTGATTGTCAATCTGTAATGTCAGCTACAACTTGATCTAGTCCGGTCAGATATTTATTATGAGATATATATTCGGCTAGACATTAATCAGGTCCGTGATTTTAGTAATTAAAAATATGCACACTCGCTGACAGCTCGATACATGTCCGGCCGGTCATTTATTTTAAATATATGTATGGCTGGACATTGAACAGATCATGTGATTCCAGTAATTGATAATCAGCACACTCATTGATAGCTTGTCATATGTCTAGTTGGATTTAGGGTTTTCAATACATATCCGACTAGATATTATAGACTAGAAAAAAGTTGGCCAGATATAGGTGACGTCCGGCCAAGACTTGGTTATTTTTTCTGAATTTTGTATATTCTTCATCGGTCTATATATAAAACTTCAACATCTGCAGTCTCCCTAACTTTGGTAGGCTTGTTCAAGGTGTGACAATGAGAAGTCTAACAAAGTCATATATTTATTTTTACTTATTTGATTTGTCGGGCATCGCCGGACTTACATGGCTTGTAACAGTTTGTTTATTGATTGATGGGCCCTGTTGGGTTTCTAGGTTATCCCAAGATCATATTAAGCTATGAAAACATGTGAATATATCAAAGTAAAGTTGCGGAATACTCACTTTGATCGGCTTTTGCGATGCGAAGAACAAAAAAAAAATTTCTTCACCATTGAAGCTTTCGGCCTTGCCTCCAATTTTTATTCCTAGTGTTTCGGTCAACCTCCATGGAAATGATCTTCAAGCTCCAAGCTTGGTGAATGAATTCCATGCTCAAGAAATGGTTTCCCTATCACCTTTGTGTGACCCATTGGATGTGCTAGCATCATTGAAAAATTTATCACAAATCTTTCATATGCTTCTAGTATCTCTCGGCATTGAGAGGAACAAAAGAGAAAAAATGGCCTTTGGCCGAATGGGAGAGAGAGAGGAAGAAGATGAGTTTTGTGTGTTTTGTTTCAAAAACAAGTTAAAATGATATACCAAAAATAAAATAAAATGGTATTAGTCATTCAAACCAATCACATTTGAGTGTTTTGCACTCAACCATCAACCAACAACTTCCATCACATTAAAGTGATAAAGTTGACTAGTGATATGACGCATGATGTGACTTATGGGCCCCACTTGATTCGAAATTAGAGTGGGCCCGCAAAAACTCCCAGGCTCGAGTTCGCTAATTCCGAATTAACGAATTTTCCGTTGGGACGTAATTAAATCAAATTTAATTAAATAATTATGCCTTGCAAAATTACTATTCACATCTCTAGTGAATTAATTCTAAATTAACTCGTTCCCCGAATTAAAATCTAATTTTAATTCCTCGTCAAAATCTAATTTTGTATAATATATCGAATATATTATTTTACCGATTAATTCCAAATTAATCGTTCTCTCACTTTTAATAATATTTTATCCCTGATAAAATATCTCCGTAATTAATCATAGATTAATTATCTCTCTCTACTTATTAATCCCAGATTAATAATGTGTGAGTCATACATCATTGGTGAATCTTCGGGAAGCGACCCATGAGATCCCCAGATATGTTGGCAGTAAATCCGGTCGTCAGACTATCCGAATACGTACGTACCTAGTACTATGTTTTTACCGATTTACAAGACATGGTTGGCTTCTAGCAATGCACCGTGCCGACCCAATTCTCCAGAAATATTCTTAAAGGAATATGTAATCTATATCAGGTGTAGTATACGTAGTATAGCGTATTGCGATCCAGTATCGGATGTCACATGCTAGGCCTAGGCCTGAAATTGTCTGCCCCGTACGAATCACATACCGAATCTCTGGTAACTAGTCTCTATAATCAGATAAGCATGACCTAGTCTTATTATCCCGATAGCTGCAGCATATAAGAGCACCAGTTCCGTATCCTACGTGACCATCATCTCCATATGACTGGAGTGATACTTCCATCTTGACATCACACCCAATACACTACGATTCTCAATGTTCCTAGATGAGGCGTACACAGAACTGGTTAAATCCCTGGACGACCAAAACCAAAGTATATTGATTGTCGTAAGTATTACCGGTGCAAGTCTCAGGTTAAGACCAAATACACCTACCCTGATTCGGACTTCCATAGACATATAGTCATACTACCAATGGAATTCTGAGGGGTCTATCCAGAGCGAAGCTGTTTCCGTACCATCGGAAAACACAACCTCCTATTACACTTGCATAAATATCCAATACTTAAATATATGAGAACTATGCCGTTATGCTCCCACAACGCGCACAAGTACAATACTAGTCTATTCCGTATTATCGATGTCCAATCTCGATAATACTCCGACTAGGGATGTTTTAATGATTAAACCTTCATGGATTGATATTGTCTCATATCTTATCAATCCGGAACAAATCATATGGACTTTTATCATTTATATATCCCGGTAATCTAATTACAAATGATAAAAGAGCAATTTCCTTTATCACATAGTTAATTTTTACAACAACACCATGTTCTATAAAAATAGTGATGCTATGGGTCATAATTGTCCAAAAATCTCCCACTTGACCTATAGCCAATCACTCTAGTGTCCTACACTTGAACTATGTACAATCGCTCAAACTTCTGCTGAGAAACTGCTTTCATCAGCGAATTATTCGATCATCACATCGCCACGATGTATGACCCGAACGAATCAGATGAATAGTTGAAGTATATACTTGGATTGTTGATGAGATCACTAATTCTTTTCCCTGTGTTGTAGCCTAGCTCAGCTGCTAACAGAACTATTCCTAATCTTATTAGGATTATTAAGATCCAAAGTGTTTCTATTGCTGCCTCAGCTGCAGCAATATTCCGCTTTTGTTGTTTATTCGGCAACAATATCTTGCTTGGAAGATTTCCAGATCACTGTTCCGTTATTCAAACTATATAGTACCTTTATTCGACTTACAGTCGTCTTTTTCGATTTGGAAACTTGCAGCAGTGAACCCAGTCACTTCAATTTCTCATTCTCCATAGCTTAAGAAAACATCCTTAGTTCATCTAAGATACTCCAGGTTGTTCTCAACATCAATCCAGTTACTATCACTTGGATTGGCCTGATTGTGACTCTATATGCTCAAAGCATATGAGACACCAGGTCGCGTACATGTATTTCAATGTACGAGTTCTCAAAGAGTGCCAATAACTTTTAGATTTATCCCAATAGATCTTTATTCCTAGAATAAATGTTGTCTCTCCCAAGTATTCTACAGAGAATTTACATGAAAGCCAAGCTTTCACCGATTGTATTATGGGAATATCATTTCCAAGAAATGATATATCATCATTATTTAGGACAGTCAGTGTCAATGCGCTCCCACTAACCCTCTTATATACACAAGAATCATTTTCGTTTTGAATTAAATCATATACCATTATGATTACATCAAAACGATAATTTCAAGAACGCAATGCTTGCTTCAATCCATCAATGGATCGAATAACCTGCAAACCTTGTTTGCTTGTTTAAGTACGAAACAACCGTCAGGATATTGTAAACATCCTCCAAAAGGTTTCCCTTTAAGGAAAGCGTATTTGATGTTCAGCTCCCACATTTCATAAATGAAACATGCAGCATTAGAAAGCATTATCCAAATGGATTTAACCATGGCAACGGGTAAAAGGTTTCATCGTAATCGACACAATGTCGATAATGATACCTTTTTCACTACAAGCCTAGCTTAGTACGTTGGTATGTTGC
Organism: Zanthoxylum bungeanum; assembly: GCA_019454045.1. NCBI lineage: Eukaryota > Viridiplantae > Streptophyta > Magnoliopsida > Sapindales > Rutaceae > Zanthoxylum > Zanthoxylum bungeanum. Next base: position 39,361 of record SKCR01043552.1, read on the forward strand.
CATCTATGTATGTCTTCCTTGAAGACTTATATAGTACTAATAGACACAATGCCTTTCGGTACAACAACCAGTGTCCAAACTCGGTTGGATTTCATGACACTTTGCCATGAAATGAGTTGATACCTTGTATCACTTCCTCATACGTATTCAGTTTGTATTCCTCAATAAGATTGACATCTTCATTAGGTGAGATCAGAAACCCATACTTCTCAGGTTGTTTTCTAACTCTCTCTGACTTACTCGGTTCTTGTGTATTCGAAGATTATGGTACAGTTTCATCATTGAAGAACTGTTTGTATTCCATTAAGTAATCAGTACCTAGAACAGTATTACTCTGATTTTCATCGAGTTTCACTTTCTTCCCACTTACCACTGCATATATGTATTCCTCTTAGGAAAACCGCATGGCGAGCAACAATTACATTGTTCTCGTGTGAGTTGTATAAGTACTATACTTTGGTTTCCCTAGGATAACCAATTACAAATTAGGCACTTATTCGATTTGGGAATTAGTTTGGTTTCATCCAAACATATGCCCAGCATTCCCAAATCTTCAGGAATGAGAAAACCCTGTTTCTTTCCTGTTCATATCTAATATGAAGTCTGTCAAACAGATTTTCATGGAACCTTATTCAAAAATAAGTTTTGCACTATTTAATGCATATCCCTTGAAGGAAAATGGTAGCTCAGAGTGACTCATGATTAACCTTATCATGTCCAACAAAATTTGGTTTCTCCGTTCGGACACACCGCTCAATTAAGGTGTTCCGGGAGGAGTCCATATTGAAAGAATGCTATACTCTTTCAAGTAATTTGAGAAATTTATTGCTTAAGTGTTTTTCATCATGGTCTAACTGTGATGGTTTTAATACTTTAGCCGATCTGACTGTCTACTTCGTATCAAAACTCTTTGAATTTATCAAAAGTTTTCGATTTATATTTCACAAGAAACACATAACCAGAACGCGATGCCACATCCATAAAGGTTACGAAGCATTCATATCCACCTCTAGCCTAGCTAGATATGGGTCCACTTATGTCACTATGAATGATGGCTAACAGATCGGTGGCACTTGTACTTTTACCAAGTAAAAGGTGTTTTTGGCACTTTGCCTAATGAACTAGATTCGTAGACATCATTTGAATAGAATCAAATTTGTCCTAGTACCCACTCCTCAAAAGTGTGGATATACGAGTCTTGTTTAATGTGTCCCAGACAACAATGCCACAAATAAGTCTCATCTGATCAAATCAGTTTGAGCTATTTTTTTGTCATGTTATACATTTGAGATTCATTTATATTCAAAATATAAATACTGTTATTCACATCTAATGTGTTTATCTCAATATCGTCTTTATAAAATAAAACACTTTAGTGTTCTAGAATATAAAGGTATATCCGCAACAGATTATACTCTGATATAGAGATAATGTTTCTAGTGAAACTAGGTACATTAAACAGTTTCCTAATTTAAATACACACCCGAAGGGTAGTTCCTAAACTTAGGTTTCTACGGTTAAAACAACGACTCTCGTCCCGTTTCCAATTCGCAGATTAATCTCAACTGAAGTAGTCTCCATCTAATTAGCAGATTCTGCACATCAGTACATATTTATGTACCACATATAGTATCAAAATCCAATTTTGAAACTAATAGTGAACATTTTTATAACAAACATATTTGAAGTCGGAGCCTTGCCCTGCTTTCACTTCCTTCATGTCTGCTTTGTCCATACGACAGTCACGCTTCCAGTGACCCCGTTTGCCACAGTTTAGGCAGACATCTGGGATATGTCTTTTGTCTTCATAGAAGACTGTGATGATTTTGCCTTTGCCCTTTTCCACACCCCAGAAGCCTTTGGCCAAGCCTTGGCCTTCTGGGATGTCGAAGTAAGATGAGCCTTGCGCTTATTTCCCTTTTGCAAACTCTGGCTTTGTCTCCTTTAGCATAGCCATTAACTCTCCAAGAGTTTTCTATTGCAATTAGTACTTCTAAGATCTAAGTATAGATCTATGAAGATTCTTCAATTTCAATATCATATTATAATGATCTAATCCTTAATTCTGACGAAGAAATTAAGGAGTCTTTTATGACAAGCATAATGGATTGAGCACTAAAGTTATCATTACATGAATCTTCCCAAGATCATGTTCTACTATTTGCTCAACTCCGGGCTTAGGCCCAATAGGTTTTTCTATTAAATTGAATAACTTCTCAGTTCCCAGGACTATCCTGAGGTTCTATTCCCAATCTGAAAATTAAAGCCATTTAATGACATTTTAACCCAGGTTTATGTTTTAAACGCTAATCTTTCAGTTATCTTGATTGCCATAGTTCAACTATCTAATCAACGATTTCAGGTACTATTGAATATAATGATTACTATAGTCTAACTATATAATCAACTATAATTTGTTTGGTTAAATTCAAATATATTGATTACTATAATCCAATTATATAATCAACTATAATTGAAGTAGTTTGAATACAGTCCAACTGTTTAATTAAAAAAACTATTAAATATTAGTCCAACTAATATATTTATTAATTAATGACGAAAAATTGAAATGAGCGCGTATTGGCAAGTATCTAAATGAAATTGAAAATTTAATACTTGCCTCCCACTATTTTTCGGCGAGCCTCTAACCCTCTGTTGAGTACTCGGGAAACCTTGTTTCCTAGTGGGCTATGATCCCGTTAAATAACACACAACCTTGACTTTGGGCAACAAGCTGTATGATATTTAACTAGGTAGATCTCTAAGATCAATTGGATCTCATTCAATTCCTAGATCCAGTAGGTGGACATCCAAGTCCGAAACATATATCTAATATATGCCAATATTACCAATATATTTTTCTAACATTTTTCCTCTGAATCAACTAAGCCTTGGCTTTGGCACAACAAACTTAGTGATTCCAGTTAAGCGGGATCCATTGACCTTGGAAAGCTTCATAATCGATGTCGATGGACAAGAAGTGGTCTTGACTTTGGCAAAAAAATCACAACTTGGACAAGACATGTGATATGGAACAAAGCCTTCATGATTCAAACACATCTGCGATGGACAAAGGTCTTGACTTTGGCCAACAAACCAGTGCCAATCTTGGATCTTGAGAGAGAATCACTCAATAGAAGGAAAAACGCTTAATATTTGTTGAGGGTTTTTCGCGTAATTGGAAACCAATTAATTATCTTTGATTATGTCTCATCATACACCCTTAAACATGCATTCTAAAAGCATAATAAGGCGCGATAAATAAATTAATAATGATATGCGGATGGATATTTAAAACAACTTGATCCTAGAACAAATCTATCCCTTTCGTCTCTCCCGCTAGCAAAAATATTACTTCTACCCAATTACATAACACTTCTAAAGAAACCTCATTTACATTGAGGGGAATAGGTGAGAAGAAAAATACAAAGAGTCAAGAGGTAATAGGCTGGACACACAGGTCCAATTTAATAAATTCTAAATTTATTACAATAATTTCCAAAATTGCCCCAACCCATCTAATATCCATCCGATATGCATTATTCATACATCATATCCATGTATTCACATAAAGCATGTTATCAATCAATGTAATCCAATTAATTAATCTTTGAATAAAGTGATCATTCAATGTTCAAACAACGATTTGATTTGCGCGAGTCCAACTCATTTTAGAATAAGTACTCAAAGTACAAATTCTTGAATTATATTAAACTACAACATTAAATCCAATTTAATTTGTATTCAATACTAATTCTTTATTTGATTCTAAATTAAATAACTACACTTTATTAATGAGCCTTTGCGACTTATATTCTAAATCTAATCATTTACGGGTCTCAAAGCCCAATTAACATCTAATGTCAATTTAATTAAAGTCCAATGGGCTTTCAATTAATTTATAAGGCATGAACTTTGGCAACCAAAGCCCAATAAGGAATCACCCTTTTGCCAAAAATCAATTTAGGCCCAATTAAAATTTTAAAGGCCCATAAATCTTTCCTATGCTTCTAGTATCTCTCGGCATTGAGAGGAACAAAAGAGAGAAAAATGGCCCTTGGCCGAATGGGAGAGAGAGAAGAAGAAGATGAGTTGTTGTGTGTGTTGTTTAAAAAACAAGTTAAAATGATATACCAAAAATAAAATAAAATGGTATTAGTCATTCAAACCATAACACTTGAGTGTTTTGCACTCAACCATCAACCAACAACTTCCATCACATTAAAGTGATAAAGTTGACTCGTGATGTGACGCATGATGTGACTTGTGGGCCCCACTTAATTCGAAATGTGAGTGGGCCCGCAAACACTCCCGAGCTCGGGTTCGCTAATTCCGAATTAATGAATTTTCCGTTGAGACGTAATTAAATCAAATTTAATTAAATAATTATGCCTAGCAAAATTACTATTCACATCGCTAGCGAACTAATTCTAAATTAACTCGTTCGCCCGAATTAAAATCTAATTTTAATTCCACGTCGAAATCTAATTTCGTATATTATATCGAATATATTATCTCACTCTTTTAATAATATTTTATCCCAGATAAAATATCTCCGTAATTAATCCTAGATAAATTTTCTCTCTATACTTATTAACCCCAGATTAATATTGTGCGAGTCGTACATCATCGGTGAATCTTCGGGAAGCGACCCATGAGATCCCCGGATATGTTGGCAGTAAATCTGGTCGTCGGACTATCAGAATACGTACGTACCTAGTACTACATTTTTACCGATTTACAAGACATGGTTGGCTTCCAGCAAAGCACCGTGCCTACTAAAGGCATTGCATTTTTGCATATTAGCCCGATGATGAGTCTCGTATGGAGACACTACCTCTTTAGTTGTGAAAGCTGCGAGAAACAGATGTTGGAAGGGTAAAGTTGGAAATTAGCATTTTGTCAGATTTAACTCGCTTGTTTCGCTTCGGGTTTGCTTGTTGGACCTCTGTTTTAAAACACACCAAACCCATTAAATCACAAATTAAATAATTAAAACATTTAAAATACATGTCACTAATTAAATTAAATTAAATTAAATCACATTCACCAATTAAATTAAACTTGAAATTAAATTAAAATCTAATTAAATTAAATTCCTAATTTAAATAAAACACATTCCTAATTTAATTAAATCACCTACCAATTTAAATAAATCCCATGGATCCCTTGCCTAATTAAAATAAATCATATCCTTAACTAAAAAGAATAAATCAAATTACTTCCCTTAATTAAAAGATTTCCCTTATCACATTTTAATTAAAGATATTCCCCATCAATACACAATCCTTCTCCTTCTCAAATAAGGAAAGTCCTCACCCCTTTGCCTATAAAAATAACCCTTCTCCACACAATTCAAACCCTGGCTCATCCTCACGAAATCAACCCACCAAAAAACCCTAGCCACTTACGGCTTCACCCTACTCGCCAAGTCAAGAAGCACCACAGTCACGTAAGCTACTTCCTTCTCCCTCACGTTCACTTCCTCTCACAACCCTCTCTCTCGCACTCAAAGGATCCACGCTACAGCCCTCTCTCTCACCAAACACTCACGCTAATTGCCCCACTAACACACCTTACCGCTTCAACCACAAGCCACACGTTGCCTCTTCACGCATCAACCCCAAGCCCCACGCACGCAAAGCTAGCCTCCACTTAAGCCCTTCACGCACCCTTTAACCAATTAAAACTCCATTCACGTACCCACCAAATTACCAATACACATAAGTCACTAAACCCTACATGCACTTGGCACCCAATCGACTCACCTCACCCTCACGATTGGACCTCACAAACACGTAAACAAGAAGCCTTCCTCACACCACACGGCCGAGCCCACAAACTCTCACCTCAATACCTCACGCCAATCGCATCAATAACTCACGCCAATTGCCACCATGCCTCACGCATCAACACAGCACTCACACAGCTGTGCCCCACAAGTCTCACGCACGTACCATAAAACCACACAGCCCTTCAGTTTATTGCCACCCACAGCTAGCCATTATCCACGTGACAAGAACCCTTCACACAGCCAGCGCATCATCAACTCCCCTGACCAACCTCAAACACGTCCCCACTGCCTCTAAACAAGCCAACACGTCCCCACTGCACCTACTTTTCTCAACGCCACTCACCCTCAAAATTACCGAGATATAGCCCCTTGCACTGCCAGCAAATTACCGCAAAACAGTCCTGAAAACTGCACTAAATCGATCCTACAAACTGCCCCAAAACACCACTGAAAACTGCCACAAAAAATACCCGAAAACAGTCCCCAAATTAACCCAAAACTGCACCTAAAAAACAACCCAAACCAGTCCAAAAAACCGCAAAAATAGTAGCCTAAATTGCCAAAATAGTGACCGTAAAATATAAAAAAAACAGCAGCCAAACGGAGTGAAAGCAGCAGCCCAGACTGCGAAACAGTAAGGAAAAATGTTGGATTAGTGAACCAGAAAAGTTGCAGAGCATTCTCCCTTCCGAGGGCCGTGTAACGCCCTTTCGGGAGACGACAAAAGAGGTTGGACCTGAGGGCACCTTTTTATTTATTATCTTTCGTTTATTTTGTTTATTTTAAAAATATTATCGCATTAGAGTCGTTTGAAGCATGATGTGATTGTTGGATGAGCGGAATATGTGTTCCCTTTTGTGGTATATAGGATGGAAACCTGTACGTAAATTCCGTAGCCGAATCCGAATGGACGGTAGTACGGTTTGTACTCGGGATACAACTCCACGTACCACTTAAGAGACACGTATTTCGTCTCATCCAAACTTGTGTTTGAGCATGATATAGTTTGTAGATTATTTAGTTATTTTTTGAAGCATGATGTAGTCTAGTTTATTGTTTATTTTCAAGCATGATTATGTTATTTTATGAATGGTATTTTGTTTAGTTTATGATTATGTTTAAATTGCTATCTGTTTAGTTTGGTTTAATGGCTCAATGTGCTCATTGTGTGATGTTGCGTGTTTGCCGTTTAAAGACTTATTTTCAAGCATGCGAACTTAGTCATATGATTTATTTTGATGAATGCGGACTAGATATAAGTTACCTTTGAGCATACATGTTGAGTAGATTCGGTTAGTTTATTGCACAAATCACATCATTACAAGTGGCATAAGTAAGGGACCATTCCGAACCCAAAGGTTTGAGGTCTTCCCTTGCGAGGGGTGAGTGCGGCCTTAAATCTTTATCCTGGTTTACACCGGGAGGCGACTCCATGTTATTTCGTACTCCCGACTAGGCCGTGAGTCTAGAACAGCGTCGTCAAGTTCTGTGTCCTACAGGCTGGCGACTCCACTGGGGATTTATAGTGAATTGGCCCCGAAGTAATATCTTGTAGTGATTGTAATTTGTGCTTTAATTAACTGTGTTTACCGTGGGTTGCAAGGAGTTTAATCAAAGGCACTTTTTAAGGCTAGGTAATGGTTTGGTGTCTTCCTTCATTCACTACCTTTCTATAAGGAAAAGATGTGAAGGCACCTAGATAATCATGTACTTGTAGCATGATGTGATGGACTAATTTAGAGGACTCGTTGTTTATTCCTGACACCAAGCGATAAGAGCCTAAGGGGCTTGGGTACTTAAGAGAGCCTAACTCCACCCTCCCTCTGGGGAATCTACAACGGGAAATCCATTTTGACAGTCAGTCACGCACCATAACTCGTTGGCACGTACCGTAAGGTATAAAAAAGGTGTGCTCACTTGGTCGCTTGAACCCTTGAGTGGGGAGACCTAGTTGTGGGCAATCCTTCGTCGACGGGAGCTTTTGTCTATACCCCTGTAAACCCGCATATGAACTATAGTTGTAGGATCAGTAGAGACTATTCCTTTATGTTTTGGACCATTGTCATTTGGATTCAGTTGGACTTGTTGTCATGAGGTGTGGGCTTGTTGGCCATTTAAATTGGGACGAGTCTGTGCTTTATGGCAGTTGGGCCAAAAGCTTCTGAAATTCCAATGGGCCGACTTATATATTCCATACATCGCACGCATCTCATGCATCTCATGCATTCACGCATCATGTTAACCCCCGTGTCTTAAAAGCCATCATAGATATCCGTTGGGTTAGGAAAAAAAAGACTTGTCAAAGAAGAGTTTAGCAAACATGGATATCGTGGAAAAAGAAACCGAGGAACATAGAACTTTACTGTAGGATATAAAGACCATGGTGGGCCCAAAAAAAAAGAAAAACAAAACAAAAAAAAGAAAAGAAAAAGAAAAAAAAAGAAGAAAAAAGAAAAAAAATTGTTTGTTTTTAGTCCTTGATAGTTAGACATAAGTCCGATGCTGAAATTGATTGCTTTAAGGTGAAATTTTAGAAATGATAAACTCTTGATGTGTTTTTATCTGATACTTTGAGTGATTGATCTATAATAGACTCGTAAGCACTTCACTATAGGTTCTTAGCAGTGAAAACCTGAGTAGTTGGCAAGGTGACTAGTTGAAGAAATTGTAGGTCGGTGAATGACCGTTTGCTTAGATGTCTATCTTGATTTGCTTATGTTATGATGTGTAGTATGGTTGAAAATGAAAGAAAAGTCTTTAAAGAAAAGAATTGAACCACCTATAACCAATAAGCGTGAAGCTACCCATGGGCGAGTATTAGGACCACCATGAGGAGAAATGCTACCTTAAAGGGTAGGTGTGTTGAAAAAAAAAAGAGAAAGAAAATAAAAGAGAAAAAGAAAATAAAAGAAAAAAGAAGTTCAAAATGAGTAGAAAATAGAGAGACAAAAAAGAAAGAAAATCATACCATATTGAGCACAAAAAAGTAACTGCAAGCATAATTGAGACATCTAGGTTGGTTTGACCCATCGATCCTGATTTTTTGACGAAATCATTGAGCTAAGTTACCTAGGGATGAATCTGTGAAGGAACCTTTG
>SKCR01043553.1:0-48094 GCA_019454045.1 Zanthoxylum bungeanum
AACTCCTTGTTGATGAGTTTTTCATGGAGTTCATCAAAGAGAATAGTGGAATCACGGCCATTGACAGAGTCAATGATGGATTGATAGTTATCGTCAAGTTCGTCAAGCACTTTTTCAATTAGATCTTCATGGTCAAGAGGTTTTCCAAGGGCGGCAAGTTGATCGGCTGTGGTTTTGATGGATTGCATGTATTCGGTAATGGTTTTAGGGCCTTTGGTGATGTGTTTAAGATGATCTTTGAGTTGTTTGATGTGACCCCGAGATGGACGGGCAAGGTGTTGGCAAGGGTTTGCCAGGCTTCATAGGTGGTGGTGGATTGGGTGATGAGAGGAACTAGCGATGGTGATAGGGTGCCGACCAGAGCTGCAAAGATTAGTTTGTCCTGGCGTAGCCAGGTATGATATTCGGGATTTGGAGAAGTGACATTATTGGTGGTGATGGTACGTGGTGGGGTGTGATGATTTCCATCAATGTGTTTTTGTAAATCATAGCCGATGAGAATGGCTTCAATTTGGGTTTTCCATGAGAGATAATTCGTTGATGTGAGTTTGATGGAGTTGTGGATGGCAACTATGATCAAAGGTTTTGTAGGTTCTTGGGTGTTGGGGATGACATTTTGGGTACCGTCGGAGGCCATTGGAACAGAGGATGGAGGTAGTGGAGAAAAGTTTGCCAAGTGATGTTGGAAAAAAAAAAATTAGAGAATGGATCTGGGCTCTGATACCATGTGGAAGTTTGAAGAGGACAAGTTGAAGAAATATATCTTTTCTTGATATTCACAATGCCATTGAGCACTATATATACACATTATTTGAAATTTAAAATAGGAAGGAGATTACAATAAAAGGAAGGGATTAACTACTAGATAAATGACATAATTACAAATATTGAGATCCCTTGATTTTCTCCCTTCATTCTCTCATCTTGATGGTGTAATGTTATCATATTCAAGGAGTGCAAGTATCATTATTCAAAACCAAATAATCATAATCCAAGAATAGTTAGCCTTTGACAAACTAAAAGTTATTGTTAAAATCAACAAAGTTAGATGGATTTATTGAATGAATACCGATTTCGTAAATAGTTAAACTGTCATTTTAAATTAAAATTTTAATTTAATTATATAACTTTTTACATCAACAACCTCTTTTGATTGGTTTAAAATTATATTTATGTACTTTTTATATCAGTAACCTCTTTTGATTGGTTTAAAATCATATTTATGTGCTCATGTAGTACATATATCACTACTTTAGTTGATAATTAAATTAAATAAAGGAGATACATGTGAGGTTTAATGAATAAAAAATTAATGTTCCAACTAAATTAGAAAACTATTATATGAATTTTAGATGAGTGCCAAGACCACTGAGTTTTTATCAAGTTATTCTAGAATTAAATTTCTTCCAACAGACATTGAAGGTTTGTATATAAAGGTAATTTTCATCAAGGATAATTTAAGCAATGGAAAATTATATCCGTTAACGGTTGTTTTTTGTTCCAAATACAATTTGGGAAATCGACCCCTCAAACAACCTTCTCCAAGTAGTGAATTTGTTCGGTTAGTAGGGAACCCAAAACAAACTTAGCAAGCAAACAATAAAATCATAGAGATTTACGTTGTTCAGCGGAGAGTGACTCTAATCTACGTCCACAAGAGAAAGAATGGTGTTTATATTACTACTCGTGGTCAGGACATGTAAGAGTTTGTATATCAAATAGTGATAGAGTCCCACATCTAAAATGTATAAGGAATGTGAAAGGTTTATAAGTGGTCTCTAAACACTTATATTAAATTGAAATGATAAGGCTTGGGCTTGAGCTTGGGCTTTGATGCATGGTTTGGTGTATGGTTGGCATGATAATTAATATATATTTAATATATATTAATTAGTCAAAAGATGGGCCTTGAGCCTTCGGGCTCTTGTGATTAATTAGCCTCGACATCAACACTGCATCAACTTCAACTGTCTTTAACTGTTTATTTATATAGAACAGTATGCATTTTGAAGATATACATTCATTGAAAACGTTGATTATTACATCTGATCTTTGGAAAAAACGAAATACAAAAGATATCAAGTAGATTCGCCAGGGGTCGAATTTCAGTGCAGAATTTCGACTTCCAGATTGTTGAATCCTGGTGGCAGACGTCCGAAGAACTACAAGCACGAGAGTATGGACGAAATTCTGCTATAGGACATAGCGTTACGCTAGCCTCAATCTTCAAGTCAGTGAGTTTGTTTAATTGAATTACTTGTACTGTAAGTTTCAATCCTGTTTGTTGTTATTTTCATTACAATCAATTCTGTGTTTGTATTATTATTGTTTATACAAATATTTTCAATAAAATTATAGCATTCACTGATTGTTCTTTAACAGGACCGACCTGTAATACGGGTGGAGTGGTGGGCTTACAAAGAGCATCATACACCTCGGATCTTAAACTAGTCTGTTACAAATCTCTCAAGTGATCGGGTGTTGACCAACTTTCTCTCTCCATCACTAGTTTAGAAGCTCTTGCTTTTTTCAAGTATTGAGATGCGAAAATTGCTAACCCTTGAATCTGTGGCTTCAACCATTTTATATAGGCTTTCAAATCCACTGTTCCTCCAACCTATATGCCAGTTCATTGCACCCAGTCATCATTGCATCATTTTCCTCAACCACTCAGCAAATAGTCGCTCTGGCATCTAACTCAACTACCCCTATCAGCAGAAATCATCATTCCAACCTTTTGGCCACTGCTACACGCTCTATTGACGTGACAGCCTGCGGTTCAACTACTCCAATATTGTTCCGTTTGGCAGAGTCTCTGCCCAATGAGAGCAATTGTCTTACTCATGTCACATCAGCCTTCTAGAAACTCAAACTTCCAATATGCCATACGACATATGCAAGTACAAAATCTCGTGATCTCAACTTCGTTCCTCAGGTCGGCATGTCGAAGCAAATGGTGCTCGGTCAAGTCATCCATTCTTCAACCAGGTCGGGTCGATAAGCATGGACCATCCTGAGTTGGCTTCCACAAATATTTAATTACTGTCAAAAGTGGCATTTCTTCTTCAGCTCGGGTCGGGATACCTACTTGCTTCATCAATAGCAGGTTCTTCCATCGAGAAAATTCCTCCGTACAATGGGCCCGGGTCCTCTGTCTAACTTCAACCTCTTTGGGCCCTCATCATTCTCCTCTGACCAAGTGCAAAACCTCTTTCTATCATTTCTTGGTATTCGAACTTTCTCGATGTGAAAATTATTATAAAAAATATCCATATTAAATCATAATCACACCGAACTCCGCCGGCCTATCACTGTTTTAATCTTCGCATCCCTAATTTTTTGTGCCAAGTTAGATATTTTCCTTTCAAGGGCATCAAGGTTGTCAAATTTTGTCCTCTTTTTTATAACACGTTTAAATTTATTTACGAAAGATCATGTCTACATTTATTGTTGACAAATTTAGCATTTCTGAAAATATTTTGAGATGTTTAGTTAATTGTAGTAACAAACAGTATTTCTTGTATATATTTTGTAGAATTGTTAATATGGGATGATTAATAATAGTATTGTGTCATGTTAAGATGTTTATTAATTATGTCATATTTGTATTGTGCTGCGGCTGCCTAAATAAGTTTATCCGTTTATGACAAGAATAATATTTATATAATCGTGTCAACATAAAATGATTATCAGTTTAAGGTATGACATGTCAATGACATGATTATCCATTTATCTGTTTGTGACACAATTAATATTTGTACACGATTATTCATTTACAACCTGTTTATTAATAATGTATTGTGTTAATTGTGCAATCGTATAACTAATTACGTGATCGTATCTTAATTGTGTCAAATACAAATTTGAGACATTTATTAATCGTTTCGAAATATCGTATCGTGTTGACACATTTATTAATCATAATTTTAACATATTTATTAAATAAATAATATTTATATTTTCTTAAATCCTTGTGGTGACCCATATTGTAATCTCTAATTCCACCGGACTTTATTTGAGAAGTACAATACTACAATTTAACGTAGCAGCCACCATGCAAGTCACATGTGCATTTTCTATTCAATTCAATACAATTTATTTTTTATTGTCCAATTTTATTTAAACTAGGAAAATGATTGTTGGATCTTAACATTTAAGAAAATAGATATAAAAATCCTAATATGTTAATATATATATATATATATATATAAAATCTCATTTCTTAATATATTATTATTTTTTTTTAATAATTAAATTATTACTATTACTCATTTACATAAATATTACATGTGAGAAAGCATAATAAATATAATAAATTAATTTTTTTCCCATCAAAATATAAAATTTATTAACAAATTGGATCTATATATTTTTTTTAAATGAGATTTTATATTCCTTTCCCTAAACGTTGGGGTACAAGTGTCATTTACCTTTGAATAAAATAAAAATAAGAAAATGACACCTAACTATCATATAAATTTTTATAACGAGACTGTAGTCTCTCCTGTTTTAGAAATACAAGTTTTAGTCCCTACAATTTTAAAAGACACAAACTTTAGTTTCTACCATTTTTTTTTGGTTAATTGGATCAATTCTTATCTAATTTTGAAAAAAAAAAAAGTTTACTAATTTTGGAGGGTTTTTAGGGTATTCATGTCATTTAACACTAATTGGGAAAAAATAACTCAAAATTTATGACAAATATTTAATAACAAGAACTAAAATTTGTATTTTCAAAATTACAGAGACTAAATTAATATTATGTCCATCTAAGGGTAGTTGGGTGTAGGAGTGACAACAGGCCAGGCCGGAATCGGGCTTTGCCAAGTCCGGCTAGGCCTGGATATTGTTAGCTTGGGCTGGGTTCGGACAAGACCGTGCTTTTTCAAAAATGAATTATTATATTTATTTTTGAAAAAAAAATTTAAACTTTTTTAATACTTAAAAAAAAAAACTTAAGTATTTCAATTTTTTAGTTTTTTTAGATTGAGTCTTAAATGTATATATTTAAAATTATAAATTAATTTTTACAATTAAAATATATATTTTATTAATAAAACAGGGCTTGGATTTTTTTATTCTAGCTCGGACCTAAAAAACTATCTTCAGCCCGAACCGAAATCGGACTTTTCTATCACCTTTAGTTGGGTGTCATTTTCCCAATAAAAATTGTTGATTAACTTCAAGTGAAAATGATTTACAAAAGGGCAAATTTGTCCAATATCAGTCGGAATGTTTAAGCCCGACGTGTTTCAAAATCCAAAGTCGCTCCGGATGATTCTAAATGCCCACACAAAGAATTGGCAAAAACATGCCCATTGCATTATGGCTGGGCCAATCTAATGCAGTTTATTTGACTCATGCAAATGAAATTTAATTGAAAAAAAAAAGGAAATTTCTTAAAAAGAAAACTCAAAATAAATTAACTATCAAAAAGATATACAGTGTTGTCAGAAAGAGCCTAGTTATATTGATCTTAAGCTTTTACTCTAAGAGTGAGATCTTGAGTTCGAGACTCTTTAGTGTGCGAGTCTAAAAAATAGGGATGAATCTAACTACGAGTTACTAGGTAAGGCTTATCTATGGATGATACCAATAATGTAGGCTCACTCGAGGTTCAGTAAACCCCCATAACATAGTTAACTCTTGGGAATAGGTAGTTTAGTTATAAGAAAAACTGATTTAGGAGAAAAATTATGTATTAGGGATGCATATTAACTCATATATTGTTGTTGATTAATAATTTTGACATAATTTAATACTCAAATCTCATAATCGACCCTAGACAATGGTAGATTATGAATATTCAGGGAAAAAAAAAGATCTACAGTGTTGAATGGGTTTATTATCATTTGGGTACTATTTATTTCATTTATATTGAAGGCTATTAGTACAAGAACAAAACAAAAAAACATTTTAAAACAATGGGAAAATCATTTAAAATGTTTTATAATAAGGTAACAGAAACAAATATTTGATGAAAGGCATTGATGCATGGACGGTGAAATAATATCTTCCATGTAATTTAATTTTGTGTGATCCAAATAGAATAGTAGTTGATTATAAAATAAAATAAAATAAAATGTGGTCCTATTTATTTGTCCAATCGTTTGCACTTGTGATTGTATTTTTCGGCTCGACAAAATTTGATGTGTTTATCTTTGTTTGTTTCCCCACTCACATATATAAAAACAAAAGACAAAAACAAAAGACAAAAAAACAAAAAGATATTTTGCAACAGTCTCAAATTAATGTGTCCCACGATGTTTTTTTTTCTCTTGTAGATTGGCTGCAATTTGCAAAAATATTCTAGAAATTATCTACAAGGGTAAAGAAGTAAATATGGTTAGTGTCGTTTTTGTTTTGGTAAATATATAGTAGTCAAATATAGTTTTTTTTTTTAAAATATATAATAATAAAATGTAAGATTTTATAGTAAAAAGTAAAAATGGTAAAGATATAATTGTTGACGAGTGATTTTCGTATCAGAGACAGTTTCGGGATAACTCTCCCAGGACAATCCTCCTTCAACCTTGAATTTGTTTGGTTATGGGAGCCAAATGCAAATTTAGCTGAACAACAAGAACAAACACAAAAATGACAGAGGATTTACGTGGTTCGGCAGAATGAATCCAACCTACATCCACGGGAACAAAGCGGAATACTGATTTTATAACTGAACCGAGCTCGGCTGTCATCTTCTAAAGGGTGGTCATATGATACCGAGCTATTTGCTTGGTTTTTATTACAAGTGGTGCTTCATTAAAAATTTGTTAACCCTTACAAATGTGTTTACCCTCCCTTTATATACTAAAAAAAAAGTAACATTGTTCACATATCTCATGACGCCAGCCACGCGGATTTCCTGCTGCTATCGAAAGTAAACCTGTCATCTGACACTTTATTAATACCCTCTTCTTGTATACTGCCATACGCTACCTTTATGACGCCAGCCTGTGTCACTCGTTCACGCGGTGGCGTATGTCAGAGGATGACATTGTAAGTTGCTATAATCACATCACAGCTTTATGGATGATGCACATGTCCTGCTCTGGTCGAAACATGACCTCTTCTTGTCAGAAAGTGACCTCCTCTGGTCGGATCATGACCTCCTCTGGTCGGATCATGACCTCCTCTGGTCGGAACATGACCTCCTCTGGCCAGATCATGACCACCACCTTGGGTTTTCCTCTGTTAATCACAAAAACTCATCATCGTAAATGGAAATTCTTTTCTTACCCTTCCTCGGGATGTTGACTTCTTGGGGTTGAAAAACCACCATCAACATCCGTCCCCTAATTCTCGATATCAACGAGTTAGCGAGTTGATGCCGGGAACTATAAAAAAGATGGTTGTGCGTGAGACCGGAGACCACTCTAATTTCCTCAAACTGATACTCACATGGGCATCTCATATTGCTTTAATCTGATGTCTTGTGGTACCTTTTCAACACTTGGACATTTGATGCCGACCTGAATCAGCACTGGTTGACCCTTAGTCAAAAATTTGAGATAGGTTTCACCATCTCTGCTCTCCTCTTCCGGGTCATACCCTCTAATTCGAGATTGCAGAATGAATGTTCTGCAAAGTCTTGTATAACAGAAGACAGGCCATGAGGAAATTTGTTTCTTTCGGACCATTAACACAATAATAAGACTTTGGATGGACGTAACCCAGCCTCATGCCAATCGAAGATAATAAAGCATCGGTGGGATATAACCCGACCCCGAGCCAAAAATAAATATTTAGCCACAAGGGAACGTACCACCCTTGTGCCAATAACACCTCAGCCTCGGCGGTACGAAAGTCGGCGGTACGAAAGCAGACCCGAGCCATAAACACCTCGGCCTCGGCGGTACGAAAGCAGACCCGAGCCAAAAACACATTGGCTTCGGCGGTACGAAAGCAGACCCGAGCCAAAAACACATCGGCCTCGGCGGTACGAAAGCAGACCCAAGCCATAAACCACCGCGGCCTCGGCGGTACGAAAGCAGACCCGAGCCATAAACACCTCGGCCTCGGCGGTAAGAAAGCAGACCCGAGCCATAAAAACACATCAGTCTCTATGTGGGCCATAATAAACAAGTATGGATAAACAAGTGTTTATTTAAAAAATGGAAACTCTTACTTATATTCTTGGGATCTACTGCCCTTCTTACAATTTTTTGATGGTCATTATAACAGAGGCTTTACTGAAAATACCTTCTCTGCATCTCAGCATTCCAAATACCCGATCTGATTGTTGGGGTTTTAGGGCGTTGGGCGCGGCGGAAGCGCGAGTTCAGGCGAAATCGTATTTTAAAACTTTTTCAAAATACCAAATAAATTATTCAATATCTAATATGAATAATTTATTCATATTTCACCTAAACCTATTTATTCAATATCAAATATTCACATAAACTTATTGAAAACTTGCGAAACTTTTACGAAAACCGTTTTTCCGTAAAATGACGCAAAACACGTTTTCGACTGAACCGAACACCCGACACTTATGGAAACTACCCAGGTCAGTTCCAATAGTCTCGGGATAGTTCATGGGTTGCCCGAACAGTGATGGATTCACTGTTTGGGCAGCCGTCACCCGGTTGGCTCAAAATCCACCCGGTAATGCCATTTTTCACTGTTTTGCTTATTTCAACTCCAAAACACATTCCGGAAATTGTTCCAACTCCCAAAACACATCCAAAAAATTCAAAAGAAAACATTTTCATCCCCAAAACAAAAACTTTTCCAGGTCTGATCTTGATGCAAAACAGTCCACTTTTTCATGCTTAAAGCCAATTTTAACACAAGATTAATCAAATTAATCATACACCAATTGAGTCCCACCACACATGAACAACCCAAGAACAATTCTAGGCTATTTAGAGTGGATCAACAACTCTAGAATGACAACAATGTTGTCCAACAAAAAATTGATTAAATTGGAAACAAATTACACTAATTATTTCCAATTAAGCTTTACACATGCTTCAAACTCTTCCAATCCATCTACCAAAGCCAAAAACCCCAATTTCTAAACAAGTAAAGGAACCCTAGAACTATTCAAAGAACACAAGAACAAGAAATCAAATTTCCGTAACTTAAGAAGACTAAAAATTACCATTAATATTCAAAATCCTAAGCTTTTCTTTGTTATTTCCTTCACTTTTCCTTGAATCAAAAAAAAAAAAAATTAGAAACCCATTTTGGTTTTAAAGTTCTCGGCAGTGGCTTCTCTTAAAGAGAAAAAGAAACAATAAATGGCCTTTTAAATATAGTAAATGGCGTGAAGGAGAGAGTAAGATTTTTTGGTCAACACAACTGCTTTTTTGTTTAATAAATGAAAAAACAATTTCCCTTTTGAACAATAAACAAAAAGGGGCGTGAATAATAACATTTTTAAAAGGCAATAATTAAAATAATTTTAATTAAAATAAAAGACTTGGCAAAAGATTATGACACATGACATAATATTTACCATATATTACTATTAATATACTTTAAATAATAGTGCAACTTTACACATTTAAATCAAATAATAAAAGTCAAACAATTATTATTTAATTTACATGTGTCATCAAATAATTTTCCAATCAATGTGTATCTAATCTAATTATGTATCAAATACAAATACACATTAAAATAATCTCAGCATGTGTAATTTTGTTTACTGATTAACGATTCGAATTAACTAATTTAATCCTGTAAAATATTATGAATAATCAATATTATTTATAACGCGTTGCCCAAGTGCTCAACGAGTACACTTCATATTGTGGGACTCTCTAAGTTTAGGTTTATCCGTCACGAAATCCAATTTCGCGTCCATAATCCACCACTCATGGATTATGACGACCACATATAATCTTGCTAAACTATGCAAGTCGAGGTCATAGCATACGTATAATCCCTCCTTGACAGGCTATCCATATTATACCTGGGGTATAGATATAAACGGCAAACCTGTTCGGTATAATATAGTCGACATTTCATTTACGATCTCTAAATAACACTCGGAACTAATTTTCGATGTTATACCACGGCCATGGATATACTAGATCGTAAACACGTGAGGATGTCTATACCCTGTACACAGGACTGACGGATCTATCTTGATACGCACTGGATATCATAAGCATCAGTCCACACCCAACGAACAGACGGAGGTCTAATCATGGATAGATCATTGACGTGATTGCCATCAAAGTGTGGAGGATAACTCATATATCCCACTGTGGTATCTCAAGTCAAAGGACCACTATGCTCGCTCAACTCGAGAAGTTTCCTATTGACGTTTGTGTACTATCTATTAGGAAATCTTCAGTGAGTCGTTCAGTGTCTTATCAAATAAACACATATATGTCTATACGAGTCTCCCGAGACTCATGTTCATTGGGATAACCATCGGACCAAGTCACGATATACGACATGTACTGGTCTCAGCGGATTTTACTAATACTAGAAAGAAGACTTAGGATATATAATACTAGAAAGAAATTTGTATGCTCCCACTGACCCTATTGACAAATACGTATTCTCTATACTTCGATAAAACCAGACAATCTGACTGATATCAAAATCAGAGAGTATGAATTTCCGGAAAACTTATATGAGTCTACAATAGGCTCCATAAGCGAGTATATCAAACTGTGATCTCAGCAGAATGCAAACTCTAGGGCCATTCTAAAATGAACTCTTCAAACTAAGAAATCACGACGGATCTCTCATTCGAAGAAATCACTCAAGAACGCCACTTTGCATTCTTTAGCCAAAATACATAGTTTAATATCAACATTAACCAACAGACCCTCAATTGTTCAATCAGTGCGACAAAAGACAAGCTTCCTCAGAATCTACAATAGACTAATGAGTATAACATTTCTCACTGTCATACTGTAAAGGTCAAACCTTTATCAAGCTCACTTTGTTTTTGTTGCACAAACAGTTTGCACATTTTATGAACTATTCATAACGAAAGCCTAATCAAGTTCAAAACTCGATTGTAGTAAGCCATGAACAATCTTAGATCTATGGTTCAATGCTAACTTCTGAAATCGATATCAAATATCGCTCCCACTATAAGTTATAGGATAATTTTCTTAGATAAGAAAACATCAATATCGTTAAGCATCGAATATTTTGTAAATGATTCTGACATCCTATTAGACTTACACGGAAGTTTTCTAAGGGTCATTTCATCTTATTAATTGTGTAGTTCCATTACAGTTTATCACTCTAACATTTGACTTCACTAAGTCAGGTCATTTCTACAATCGTCAACATCCAATATTAACCGCCAATTAACAAAATAATTTAATTACTCGGGATTGTAGAAAAGATATTATATCAAATGGAATACTATATTCTATTAAATAGAATAAATGATAAACCTATCACGCGTACCTCAAAGGCGCAAGTACTTTCAATTATATAACCATTATACAAAAGAAAGATTCAGATCTCAAACTTTTTAAGATTCGGATTTTCTACTTATACATATCATATACGTAACTGTAGAAACGAATGGAACCTAAATTAAAGAGATGAATTAGTATAGTTGGAGCATAACCCCAGAAGTATTGAAACTAATTCGGTAACACTCAATATCAACGAATCAAATCATATAAGATTCAATAACTCACACTAACAAACTCCATCAAAATGGAATCGTGAAAGTTTAATATTGAGTAAGAATCACATTCATTAAATAACTCTAGAACCAATTTCCTTAAAATTCATGTGTTTGATCATATCAAACATCTTCGAACAATTCAAAGACTCGCAATGAATTTTACAAATATAGTTTTCAACACTTCAAATAGAATATCTTTGAACCATTCAAAAAATTATATTCGCATTTCATTAGAAAACATATTGAAAGTTCTCGAAACATTCAAGATGTTCACCATGTTCACTATTAGAAACCGTAACAAAGTCATGACAACTCATTAACTAAGTTACGGAGTAAAGAAAACTATCTAGGCAATTTCTAATTCATTAAACTACATACATCCAATGTATTAGTCTAATAAATCGATGATCCAATGACGATCATTGGTTAAATGAGATTTAATCACAACCTGAATAAAATATTCATTAAATGGATAAAGATATGTGGTGTGATCTCATATCAGACCATCCTTTACCATAAGGAATAAACATCTAATGCCTTTATGATAAAATCTCATAAAGCACAATTCCAAGCTATTTATTTTACCGAATATTTTCTTAATGCTTATCTTTCTTTAATGACACTGCTAGTCACTTTAAAATATGTAACAATTGTTTATACAGAACAAGTAACTATCCAATAGTCACAAAATCTGATATCAAATATTAAAACAGTTATTAAACATTATTTTAAATAACTAGACGGGAGATCCGGTATCCAATACCAACAGTTGTTGTATTGTGAGAATCAATATTCTCTATACACAACTATATGCATCTCATTTCTTAAGCTTTATAATTTACCTTCAATTAGTCACAACAATTACAAATAATTGATTAGAAAATTGTGTCAGACACGTGACTTCTAAAAGTCGCTAAAGCCAAGAAACGTCATTATAAGATAAACAAATACTAAAGGGAGTTTTTAATGCTAGTCAAGAATCTCGAGACATGAACTAACTCGTGTCAATTCTCACTCCATAAGAAACTATTCTAACTAGATTACTATATCCTTAATAGATATCTATTTAGATTACCTAATCGTGACTTAGTAACTAAGTCAAAAACCATCTTGATTTCAAAGGAAATCAGAAGAATAGTTCCCGATGGTTTTAACTAATCTAACTATATCTAAGTCTACTGTCTTTCTAGAACCGATTCTAGAATTATGAAACCACAAGTTAAAGTCAGAAAACTTATTCTAATAATAAACATGCCGTGGAATAGAAGTAAAATTCTATAAACTATATAGAACAAAAGGAAAACGAAACAGGAAATTCCATAAAATTACGCACTGCTTAAGTTATGGATTTTAAACTCAGCAGTGTCTCCCACTACTTTACGTAATACAGTAATCCCCAACGGATAACGGGAATTCGATAGTTAAATCGAATTCCATAGTGAGAGTAGGATCCCATGAATATATTTCGACTCACAGCTTTGGCACGTTCTCGCCTACATATATTCATTAGGTAGACAACTCTTTGTCAATCACTCACCAGTGACTCCTGGTTTTGGTCCTAGTCGTTTCTCGCCGTGACAGCTTTGGCACGTTCACAGGGAGGCGTATCAAGGCTTCACTTGCCAATGACAAAGTCAAGCTACCGATGTAGTCCTGACAGCTTTGGCACGTTCAGATTTCCACTTTCACTTGAATTTGTCTAGTATCATTATACAACGGAATGGATAAAATTCTATCAACTACACCATCACTGATTTGGCACGATCTCGGATGCAGACATAGAAAGTTACCCATAAACCGTATTGACAAGACGGACCAAGAAACATGTATCCAATACACTTTACTTTACAGCCATATTTAAAAGCGGGGATTTTCCTACGGAAGATATACTCTACATCCAATGCAGAATTTAATCTAAATCATTTTCTAAACAATTCAATTCTATCTTAGAACATATAACTCAATTTAACAATTAAATTTCTGTTACATATTCGTTAGCGTAGAACCGAACAGTTAAAAAACATATTTAGATTCCTAGCATGTACGAACATTAAAATTGGATTAAATATCAAATATCAAGCATGAATAATATAATGGATGAAGCATCAGACCCGCTCTGATACCATTTTTGTTGGGGTTTTCGGGTGTTGGGCGTGGTGGAAGCGCGGGTTCTGGCGAAATCATATTTTAATACTTTTTCAAAATACGAAATAAATTATTCAATATCTAATATGAATAATTTATTCATATTTCACCTAAACCTATTTATTCAATATCAAATATTGACATAAACTTATTGAAAACTCGCGAAACTTTTATGAAAACTGTTTTCCCGTAAAATGACGCAAAACGCGTTTTCGACTGAACCGACCACCCGACACTTATGGAAACTGCCCAGGTCAGTTCCAATTGTCTCGGGATAGTTCATGGGCTGCCCGAACAGTGACAGATTCACTATTTGGGCAGCCGTCACCCGGTTGGCTCAAAATCCACCCGGTAATGCCGTTTTTCACCGTTTTCGCTTTTTTCAACTCCGAAACATATTCCAACAATTGTTTCAACTCCCAAAACACATCCAAAACATTCATAAGACAAATTTTTCATCCTAAAAATAGAAACTTTTCCTGGTCTGATTTGGATGCAAAACAATCCACTTTTTCATGCTTAAAGCCAATTTTAACACAAAATTAATCAAATTAATCATACACCAATTGAGTCCCACCACACATGAACAACCCAAGAACAATTCTAGGCTATTTAGAGTGGATCAACAACTCTAGAATGGCAACAATGTTGTCCAATAACAAATTGATTAAATTGGAAATAAATTACACTAATTAGTTCCAATTGAGCTTTACACATGCTTCAAACTCTTCCAATCCATCTACCAAAGCCAAAAACCCCAATTTCTAAACAAGTAAAGAAACCCTAGAACTATTCAAAGAACACAAGAACAAGAAATCAAATTTCTATAACTTAAAAAGACTAAAGATTACCTTTTAATCTTCAAAATCCTAAGCTTTTCTTGTGTTATTTCCTTCACTTTTCCTTGAATCAAAAACGAAATTTAGAAACCCGTTTTGGTTTTGAAGTTCTCGATAGTGGCTTCTCTTATAGAAGAAAAAGAAACAATAAATGGCCTTTTAAATATAGTAAATGGCGTGAAGAGAGAGTAAGATTTTTTTGGTCAACACAACTGCTTTTTTGTTTAATAAATGAAAAAACAATTTCCCTTTTGAACAATAAACAAAAAGTGGCGTGAATAATAACATTTTTAAAAGGCAATAATTAAAATAATTTTAATTAAAATAAAAGACTTGGCAAAAGATTATGACACATGACATAATACTTACCATATATTACTATTAATATACTTTAAATAATAGTGCAACTTTTACACATTTAAATCAAATAATAAAGTCAAACAATTATTATTTAATTTACATGTGTCATCAAATAATTTTCCAATTAATGTGTATCTAATTTAATTATGTATCAAATACAAATACACATTAAAATAATCTCAACATGTGTAATTTTGTTTACTGATTAAACGATTCGAATTAACTAATTTAATCCGGTAAAATATTATGAATAATCAATATTATTTATAACGCGTTGCCCAAGTGCTCAACGAGTACACTTCATATTGTGGGACTCTCTAAGGTTAGGTTTATTCGTCACGAAATCCAATTTCGTGTCCATAATCCACCCACTCATGGATTATGACGACCACATATAATCTTGCTAAACTATGCAAGTCGATGTCACAGCATACGTATAATCCCTCCTTCACAGGCTATCCATATTATACCTGGGGTATAGATATAAACGTCAAACCTATTCGGTATAATATAGTCGATATTTCATTTACGATCTCTAAATAACACTCGGAACTAATTTCCGATGTTATACCACGACCATGGATTTACTAGATCGTAAACACGTGAGGATGCTTATGCCCTATACATAGGACTGACGGATCCTATCTTGATACGCACTGAATATCATGAGCATCAGTCCACACCCAACGAACAGGCGGAGGTCTGATCATGGATAGATCGTTGACGTGACTGCCATCAAAGTGTAGATGATAACTCATATATCCCACTGTGGTATCTCAAGTCAAATGACCATTATACTCGCTCAACTCGAGAAGGTTCTTATTGACGTTGGTGTACCATCTATTAGGAAATCTTCAGTGAGTCGTTCAGTGTCTTATCAAATAAACACCTACATGTCTATACGATTCTCCCGAGACTCATGATTCATTGGGATAAACCATCGGACCAAGTCACGATATACGACATGTACTGGTTTCAGCGGATTTTACTAACCGACCCGTGTTAGTAAATATTGACCAGGAACTTTATTTAAGGATATACAACTAATAGTGCGCTTCCCAATGTCAATTACAAACTACGTTGTAACTGTGCACTATACTGTAAATCCTAGGGTCTTTGTCTAATATACACGTATCACTAAACCAGATTCAGTTTCGATCTAATCATAATCAGATATGTAATCGCAATTAGATCGAATAAGCGTATAAAAGACAAGGGTGCTACCATAAAATTAGTAATTATTATGGAAAATAGAATTTCTCGTATTTATGAATCGGACATAAATACAATCCAGATTGGCACTCTGAGCACCAACCCTAACACTGATGACTTCCACCATCAGCACTGGTCGGCCTCCAAAGCCACTTGGCCTATGTACTTATCCAGATAGTCTTTTTTCAACAGGTCTTCCACCTGCTCCTGCAGATCCCTTCATCCATTCCTGACATGTCCTCTTACATTATGGTACATACAATAAGCGTTGTTGTTTCCCTCCTTAATGGAAACATCCTCAGGTCTCGATCGGCCAATAGACCTTTATCCTGGATTTCCCGAACTATCTGGGCCAGGGGTCTATTCAAGAGGGTGTACATCGTCCCCTCCGCAACATGGTTTACCTGGAGAGACGGCCTTATTTCCTGAACTTGATTATCCTGAGGCGTCTGCCTGAGCTCCTTTTGCCCCGGGACTGGTCTCCTCACATATTTGTCCAAATTCTGCTGATTTTCCGACCTGAGTATCTCAGTCTGCCAGGTGCCCCCTCCTCGGGCAATCTTCTCCTCATCCTCAAAACTTCTTGGCCAACTCCAGAGCGGTGGCATAATCTGGCACATCCTGGATCCTCAGGTGAGTCCACAACCTCCCCACTTTCAAAGATCCTTTGAGACTTTTCGGCGCCTAAGATGATTCGTACGCCCCGACCTCGAGCACCAAATTGTGGTATCTTTCAATAAAATTCTTCAGGGGCTTATCATCTCCCTGCTTCATCAGTCTCAGTGCTCCCGCTGTCTTTCTTGGCCCACATGCT
The DNA here is from genome assembly GCA_019454045.1 of Zanthoxylum bungeanum. Taxonomy (NCBI): domain Eukaryota; kingdom Viridiplantae; phylum Streptophyta; class Magnoliopsida; order Sapindales; family Rutaceae; genus Zanthoxylum; species Zanthoxylum bungeanum. The sequence continues at coordinate 16,988 of SKCR01043553.1, forward strand.
CCTTTGAAATGTCGAACAAATGATTTCCTGAGCTGAGAGAAACTACTGACGCTCGCTGGAGTCAATCTTCTGAACCACAAAATTACGGGTCCGCCTAGGGTCAAAAGGAACAATTTGCAGATGGCCTCTCCCACCATCCTTTGAACCTCCATTAGCAAAACAAAACTTTCGACATGGGATTTGGGGTCGGTATGACCTTTGCAGGAGTTCATAGATGGCATGGTGAACCGTCTATGGAACTCTGTGGACAAGATCTCTTCCGTGAATGGGGAGGCCAATCCTCCGTCCTGACCATCTCCTTTATCTGCCTTCATGTTTTCTTCCCATTTTTCATCTCTTTCTTGATCTAGTCCTTCATCTGGTCATCAGTATTATCGCGTTGCCTCCCGCGGATTTCTTCTCGCCTGCTACTCCGAGCACGAAGTGCGCCGTGGCTGGACACCTCTCGTCATGTCTTCTGTGCCCGCTCTTCTTAAAACGTGGGCAATTACTGGAGGACTCTGGATTTTACCTCTCCTCTTCTTCTTCCCACACTCTTTCTACCGGTAAGGCTCCGGTTATCACAACAGACCTCACCCTCTGGAGATCCCTCCTCCCAGACTCATCATCCCCGTCCAGGTCTACAACCCTCTTTCCCTTCGCGATCTCATCTTTCCTCCGGCTTAGACCAGCCTTCAACTTTTCATTGCTCATCTCTTCCAGGCTTTCCAGCTTTTCCATCATGGCTTTCATGAGAGTCTGGTTTGTCTCCCTTTCTTTTCTCATGTTTTCTTATATTCTCTCCATCCACTATGTCGTTGAACTCTCTGATGATCGATGCCAACTGTTGACAGGTGATTTTCATCCCATGGGCAGTTTCAGGATAACTCTCCAAGGATAATCCTCCTTCAACCTTGAATTTTTTTTGTTATGGGGGGCCAAAGGCAAATTTAGCAGAACAATAAGAACAAACACAAAAATGACAGAGGATTTACGTGGTTCGGCGGAATGGATCCAGCCTACGTCCACGGGAACAAAGTGGAAAACTGATTTTATAACTGAACGAGCTCGGTTGTCCTCTTCTAAAGGGTGGTCGTATGATACCGAGCTATTTGCTTGGTGTTTTCTTACAAGTGGTGCTTCATTAAAAATTTGCTAACCCTTACAAATGTGTTTACCCTCCATTTATATATTAAAAGGAAGTAACATTGTTCCCATATAGTCATGACGCCAGCCACGCGGATTTCCTACTACTACCGAAAGTAAACCTGTAATCTGACACTTCATTAATCACCCCCTTCTTGGATACTACCATATGCTACCTTTATGACGCCAGCCTGTGTCACTCGTTCACGCGGTGGCGTGTGTCAGAGGATGATCTTGGAAGTTGCTATAATCACATCACAACTTTATGGATGATGCACATGACCTGCTCTGGTCGGAACATGACCTCTTCTGGTTGGAAAGTGACCTCCTCTGGTCGGATCATGACCTCCTCTGGTCGACCTTCTCTAGTCGGATCATGATCACGACCTTGGGTTTTTCCTCTGTTAATCATAAAACTCATCATCGTAAGTGGAAATTATTTTCTTACCCTTCCTCGGGATGCTGACTTCTTGAGATTGAAAAACCACCATAAAAAATAATAATAAAATATTACACCTCATTATATTTTATATTTCTGTGATGTGATTATAGCAACTTCCAAGGTCATCCTCTGACACACGCCACCGCATGAACGAGTGACACAGGTTGGCGTCATAAAGGTAGCGTATGGTAGTATCCAAGAAGGAGGTGATTAACGAAGTGTCAGATGACAGGTTTAATTTCGGCAACAGTAGGAAATCCGTGTGGTTGACGTCATGACGATATGGGAATAATGTTACATTTTTTTAGTATATAAAGGGAGGGTAAACACATTTGTAAGGGTTAGTAAATTTTTAATGAAGCACATGACCTGCTCTGGTCGGAACATGACCTCTTCTGGTCGGAAAGTGACCTCCTCTTTTCGGATCATGACCTCCTCTTGTCGGATCATGACCTCCTCTTCATGACCTTCTCTAATCGGATCATGACCACGACCTTGGGTTTTTCCTCTGTTAATCACAAAAACTCATCATCGTAAGTGGAAATTTTTTTCTTGCCCTTCCTCGGGATGCTGACTTCTTGGGGTTGAAAAACCACCATCAACAATAATAATAAAATATTACACCTCATTATATTTTATATTCATTTTTTGTTTTTACAAACGGTGAATCTCGCCTTCAGTCCACAATTGAAAATTCGTAGGTTGGGGTACCAACGATCCAGCAAAACATAGGCAGGGGAGGCGCACAAAGTAACTATCCACCGGTGTGGTGGATGCCGTAAATAATCTGACGCTCAAGTCAACAGTGATGATGAGCTGAAAAGAGGAAGAATAAGGCAAAAGGTTACCTTGATCTTCATGGTTTGTTACTGTAATGGTGGTAGACTGGTGCTTAAGGAGTGATATGCTTTGAGTACTCAAGTGTGGGAGACAAAGCTTGAATGCCTCAACCCCTTGAACACTCGCTCCATTTATAGGTTGTGTAAATAGCCTTTTAATTGAATTAGGATTCCTTAGAATCGTCAAATTCCAATCATACTATGAGAGAGTAGTTGAGTTGGGATTGAATTAGGAGTGCCTAGGTACTCGGGATTATGTGTAATCTCAATTGTATTTGGTCTTGACTACCGTATTTGTAGGTGGTTTGTCTTAATCCAAATATTTAGTTTCCTTGTGGAGAAGGAATTAGTCGTGTGTAAACTGGCGGACAATGTCTATTGGGACATTTCATGATTTGGGGGGATGTCGGCTGGGATATTGTTCAAGTAGTGTTCGTTGGGGCATCAAGTAAAATAGCTTGTGTTTTTTTCTTGGAGACCTTTGGGTCGTGTAGACCTTTTACCCTCACATGTGTATGGGCTCGTGTGCCCTACATGTGAGTCATGTGTGTAAGCTCAGGGCCGTTGATAGTTGACCGTTGATAGTCATGCAATGAGCAGTCTAATTCCAATAGGTTTCGGCTGAAAGTACCCCAGTAGACCGAAATTAGAACAAATCAAGGAGTAGGCTCAATTGGTAGGCTGATGATGAGCGGAAAATATATCGATATTTACCGCCCCTTTTACCTAATATTTTGTTTAGTTTCTCGGGTTTGATGAACGTTTTGATGTGTTTTGATGTATTTTGTAGATAAAAAAAGTATTTGGACTTAATGGAATCAACTCGGGACTAAAACGATGAAATTCGGAGGAAAAAAATGTCAAAAACGAAAATTTACTGTACGCATCACGAAGTGCAGTCCTAAATCCCAATTTTGCATAAGTTTGGTATATGGCCATAACTTTTTCATCTGATATCCGATTGAGCTGATTCAAGTGCTAGATTAAACAAGACACAAATATCTACAACTTTGAAGATTTAAATATTTTCGAATTCTGAATTTTGGAAGGCTGAAATTGATGAATAATCTAGTGTATTTTGTGGAATTACTATTGTCATTTTCAAAAAATAAAATAAAATAAAAATAAATGAAAATTGTAAAACTTCCACCAAACATGCTTGCATGTTTGGTGGAGTGTTGGTGGCCTATTTTGTGGAGTGTCTTGTGGCATGTGGTGGGGGAGGATTTTTGGTGGAGTGTTTGGTGGAGTGTTTGGTGGAGCAAGGTGGAGAAATTGGTGGAAGCATTTAGATTTTCCTATAAATACCAAGCCATTTCATTTGTAATTCTCATGCTTTCCTTAGAGTTTTGTAAGGATTTTAAGGATTGCATCTTGTTTGTATTTATTTTTCAGTATTTAATTTATATATTTTTTTTCAGCAATAGTAGTAGTTTCTTTTCTTTTCTTTTCTTTTATGTTTAGTAGTTAGATTTCCGCTGGGGAAAGGTGAAGCTTTTATTATTTTAATTTAGATTAATCTCCCTTAATTATAATATGGAAATTAAAATTTAATATGGATTAATTGTTATACCGCCTTAATGGCTGGTTTTATTTATTTGACATAATGTGACACCGCCTATATGGCTGATTTTTATGTGACAGATGATTACCGCCTATATGGCTGGTTTATGGAAAAATGATAACACCGCCTTTATGGTCGGGTGGACTTAATTGAAAATTTGACTTAATCAAGATACCGCCTATATGGTCGGTTGGTAATATCACGGATGATTTCCATATTATAGTAAGGGAGATTTCTAAATTAGAAATAGTAAAGGTGGATCCCCTAACCCAGCATTTTCTTTTTATTCTAGGGAAGTGATGAAACACAATATTTATGAGTTTAATAATTGATTTTCTAATATATTGGGTAATATTTTAGGCTTGTTTACTGAGTCTTAGTCTTAATGCTTCTTATTGCTTGATCACCAATAAGATTGATTTGGTAAACTTAAAATGAACTTGGAAATGTGATTTTAGGTTTAGCCTTAGACTCAGTAGCTCACGATCTTCCTTGAGGATATATAACTCTTTAATAGATTTCCTTACAGGATAGGAATATACCTGTCGGGCGGGGGTAGCCATAATTGGAACTTGAACTTAATGAATTCAGGTAACTTGGTTAACATATGAATATGATTAATTGGGTTATACTGGGTGTTTGCATCTGACCATCGGAAGAGGCTTTTGCATATCTTCGTGTTCCAGGTTAGCAACTTAATTTATTACACATATATAAGAGAATCAATTCATCAATAGAATAATATTGTGTGGAGTCACAACCCTAGATGTTTATTTTCTTTATTATTAATTTCCTTTGTTTTGTTCGGTCTTTTATTTATTTATTTATTTAGTAAATCCTATTTCAACCAATCTGCAATCATTCTCTTCTCCCTCTAATTAGATATCTGTAAATAAATAGAATCAACAATTAATAACAACAAGTAGGAATTAAGTTCTCGTGGGATCGTTATTTTTATACTACTTGAACGATACGTGCGCTTGCGTTATACTCGTGTGATTACGCTGGTCAGTTGACGAAAGCTTTGTTGTTGATAGCCTTACATTTGAACGTATTTAACCCAGTAGACTTGTTGTCGACTAGAATCAATGTCGACTGGAGTTCTAGCGGTTGGAACCCTTATTGATTGGGCTTTGGTAATAGCTCATGGTGTCATTTGGGCCTAATGAAAGCCATGAGACATAATCTTCAGTAAGTGGGTTTGTTGGATGTTAATATGTCTCTTTTGGACTTTTAGTGTCGTCTGAGACATAATATCGTTTGGGTTTTTAGCCCAAATTTGGTCCGTATAATTTCTCAATTTTAAAATATTGAAATGATAATAACTCTAGATAATATTATATAAATACTAAACCAGTGGATTTTGAAATGTGTGTGAAGATTGACTTATAGTAATCTCATGTAATTTTTTTTTATTTTAATAAAATAAAATTTAGACATGACTTATTTAAACTTAAAATTTATTGAAATATTTTGAGCTTTAAAAAATTTGACAGATTTTTTTATGATTTATCATTGAATAGACTTATTTAGCCCCTGTTATATTTCACTAAAGCCCACTCTTGATTACATATTATTAGGAAGTTTTAATATTTTTGAATGTCCACATATACCATTTAGTTTCAAATTTTGTTCTATTTTCACTCTTAATGTTTTTAATACTATAATCATCAACAACTTTTTGTTTTTAATATTTATTTCAATCATAACAATAATCATATTGCTTGTGTTTTCCTTAAAAAAAAAACTCATAAGTTTATATGTATCAATATGATTTATAATTGCTTGGCATTGTTTGCTTTTTCAAAAAAAAAAAAAAAAAAGGAAATACAAGTATTTGATAAGATTATAATTATTATTCATTATTAGACGTTGAAATAATTTATATATTTTATCATATTTTCATTTATTTAGGGTATAATTTTACAAGTAAATACTAATTAAGATAATATGATAATAAATGATGATTTGAACAAGACAAATAAATTTGGGTTTCAACACAAAATCACCTTAAATATCTCTGATCCCTAATCAATTTCGATGCTATTGTTCGTCCCGCAATCATCGATCCCCAAATTTATTTAAATAATTATACTAGGTCTCCACTAAATCAAATTTCAAGATCCGTCCCTGGTCATCACTCTCTTATTATGGTATTTATAAAATATGGAATGATTGATTTTGATTGATATATTATTTCAAGAATGTGTCTACAAATAAAATTAATATGTCTGCTAAAAGCTTTGGTTCCTGACTCAAGACATTTTTGTTTTATAAAATGAGTATGTCTACTAAAAGATTAAAAAAAATATCACTTTGAAAATTAAGTTTTTTATTTCTTAATATATTAGAGTCCGTACTTTTTTCTATATTTTAATTGATATCCTCATTTTATAAAACGATGATGACTTCTCTCTCTCACACACATAGGTAGTTATTCTTGTATAGACGTCCACGCGTTATTAACATCCGGAACAAGTTTAAAAAAATATATAAACTCTAATGCATTAATTAAATACAAAATACAATGGATAGGAATATATATATTTGTTTGTGCGATTTTTGTGCGCGAAGAAGAAAGAAGAAAGGAAACGTGTAAGGTTCAAACCTCCTGAGACAAAGTCCCAGTAAGAGGTGTTTGATTAAGTGAATAAACCTCCAAGGGGCGCAAGCGTACAAATTACAGTCATAAAAGTATAAAAAACTAAAAGATAAGAAAAATGCTTGTTTGGGTCTTCATTTGATTGTCTTTCTCTCTTGGTGTAGTGGTGAGCTTTTATAGTGAAGTTTGTAAACCGTTTGAGTAGTCCCAATATCTTCATGTAGCTGTTGGATCGTGCCTTCAACCGTTGGGCTGTGTGTCTCAACTGCTTGATCATGAGTTGAGCTTTTATAGTGAAGCTTGTAAACCGCTTGGGCAATCCCAGTATCTCCCTTCAGTTGCTGGATCATGCCTGTAACCGTTGAGCTGCGTGTCTCAACTGTTTGGATGTGGAGGGAAACCCGTCCAACTACTGCGATCGTGGAAGCAACTGCATCACGCATTTTCGTCATACCCGCTAATTCGTTCGTCCCAAGCTCTTCGTCACTCATCGCCCTATCGTCCTTCCTCCCTTCGTTTTCCTTCGTCCTAGGGCGATTTCGTTCTAGGGTGACATCATTTCCTCTGTCAACAATTGTCCCCCAAGTTTACCATGATTGAACCGGAAGTGGAGATCGAGGTGAACTTCTCCTGTCTTCCATCGACGAAAAGGCGTATAGATTGGAGTGATGGAAACTTGTACAATCATTCCCTTTTGTTCTATGGTGATTTTCTGCTTTTCATCCAGGTTCGCTCTTCCCTCGTGCAGGGAAGACCACTACGCCAACCGAGCCAATATCCAGGCCGATCCCCAGTCCAAAAAGTCTGGGAAATCAGTCCCCCGGCCGGTCCCTCAGTCCAGAGAACCCGCGAAGCCGAGGGGTGCGGCACCCTCTGCGCAGAGGCATACGATCCACCGTTGCCACCGGTCGTCACCCATCCACAACCAGGGGATGCGGTACCTTCCACACAGAGGACCCTGGTCAGCCGTCGCTAACGGACATAGTCCATCCACACCATTACATTCCATTTCACACCTCACACCGTGTGGATGGCCGTTAGCTAATCTCTTTACATTCCATTTCACACTTCATCAAAGAGAAGTTTTCGCTTCCGATGGCCTTTGTTCCATGCAGATCTTTTCTTTTTCTCGACTTTCTTCTGCCTCTCCCGATCCTTTCTTTTTATCTTAGGGAGTCCGCTTGGTTACGGAGGGCCAAGCTGCGATGTTTTGAGTAAGGTCGGCCCTTAAATGGGCGGTTGGGAGGGCTTGGAGGTTACTTCTTCAACCTACCTCTTTTATATACTCCCAAGCCATGATACTGTTTTCACTTGAAGTGCTTTTTTCTATGTGTTACCTGACCAATTGGGGGGGCTCTCTGCCCTAGGTCTGGTTTTTGCCGAAAGTAAGCCTGCGGCTTGATGGTCTGGTCACATCAATTTTTTCTTTACTGCTTGTGCTAACAATTAAAACAGGTTGGGCGATGCCTTTAGAGGACGTAGTATTGACATCTGTTCTTGACCGATCTTGGAGGCTGATCCTAAAATTTTGAGGTTTGGCCGATCTGCTGGAGGCCGATGCTGTAAGATCGAGCGAGGTAAGACCCGAGGTGGAACTCTTCGCTTTGTAACCTGTCGGGCTTCCTTTTAGAGTCCTTCGTGAACCTGTCGCTTCTGTAATAAATACGCGGCCATTTCCTATGCGTTTCATCATGAGGCCCATTTAAGAGCCGTTTTTTACGTCACTTCCGTGTTTCCTTCCGTCGCACGTCACTTTCGCAACGAGTTGCATTCGAACACCTGTCTAGGGCAACCTTTCCCCTTTTTCATTTTCCCGCCGCTTTCACTTCCCGATGACTCGTATTATGACACATGTCCCAGGTTAAACCCTTCGTCTGCTACATAAGGATTCACCCCATTCTGGTTTTCACTTTACCTTCGACTTCCTCTGCAAATTTACTTTTATCGCATTCTCGACCTCCTGTTACCAATGGCTTCTTCATCTTCTGCTCCCAAAACTAGCACCTCAACCTTTGCCGATTATAAGATGGCGCTGGAATTTTCTTCTGTGAGCGCCTTCGGCGTTCATACCCTTGATGAGAATTTCGGCCAGTGCGCTCTTGGCCCCATCTTCATTGAAATTGACAATATTACGACGGCTCCGTTGGCTCAGCAGTTCCCCTATTCTTCTGGCCTCCCATTTTCTGAGCCACTTAACATCTCTTCTTTTGTTCAATCCCAATCCAATCCAATTCGCACCTGGCCTAAACCTGACACCGCATTCGAAGCCTGGTTTCAACGTATGATGTTGCATGCGGATACTCGAACCTTTTTAGACAAACATCACCTCTTCCTTTCATCGAGCTTTCATTAGCTTTGCCCCATTTTGACCGTAATTTGTTTCCTATTTCTTTGATCTTCTGAATATAATGTATTCGTTCTTCCGGTCGGGCCCCTCACTATCACCCTTCGTGATATTCGTGCCCTTACTGGACTGGCCCCTTTTGGAGCGACCATCTCGGCCTCCACAACTTTTCGTTTCCCTCCTCATTCAATGGACTCTTCTTCTTTTTCGTCCTATTCTTCTTTCCTTCGCACATTTTCAAAAACGGCCGGTACGGTCTCAATGTTAGCCAAAAGCATGTGGCGGGCTATCTCCTTATCTCTTCCGACCTTGCCCACGGCCGTCACTTAGACCTGGCCTCTTTCCTATTGGCCGCCATATATCGGGGATTGGCCGTCCTCCAGAAACAACTTCGGTCGGGGGCATCCCCCATTGCCTCCGGTCCCCTCTGGCTCGTCCAACTCTGGTTAAGAGCCTATTTCCCTGTTTTCGGCACAATTGATTCAACTCGTCCTTATCCCTGTGTCGGTCTTCTTTTTTCCCAACTTCGGCCATCTTCTTTCTCCCCCCGTGCTGTCTTTGAGTATTTCTATAATCTTCCTCGGGTTCCTTCTTTTTTTTTCCTTTTTCTGTGTCGGATAGTCCATCATTCGTCCATGACCTTCCTCTTTCAGAAAAGGACGAATCAGGTCTTCGCATATGGCGCAAGTTTTTATGTAGCCGCGACCTGATTCATGACATCCTCACTGTGGCCAATGGCAAGGCAGGAGTGGAGGTGTATTCATCCAACTTTGTCGCCCGTCAATTTGACCTCGTTCAAGGGTGGCATCTCTCTTTCTTTCACACTCGCTCTGCTTTATCAGACCGTTTCAAGGTCTTTTCAGTTTCTGAAGTTGAAGACTTCTTGGCGGAAATTCACTCTTTGATCTCTTCTTTTGTTATCGCTCCTTTTACTCTTTGCACATCTGTTCATTCTTCTTTTGATCGTTTCTGGCCATCCGCCCGCGAACGATTTTTCTCATTGCCTTCTATGAGAGTTTTTTCTTCCATTCCTTTGTCCCTCAAGTCTTCTGAGCCGACGGGGTCGAAGAAAACAGCCGAGGCGTCCAAGTCCAAGAAAATAAAGCTTTCCAAAAGGAAACAGCCTTCCCCCAGTCGTAGCTCTGACTCGGACGTGCCGCTTGTCTGTCGCTCTAAGGTATGAGTTTGATGTACCCTGAAATCATAATCGTGTATCTTGTGCAAGCGCTTAGGATTGAACCGCCTTCCGCAATGCCCAAAATGGCGCGAACTCCGAGGGCCGAAGCTCCTATAGGCGGAGGCGAGGAGGTGGGACCTGCAGAAATACTGGTCGTTCAGTTTCCCTCTGATGAGGATGAAGCGGCCGAGGGTCCCATCATGGAGTAATTACCAGTAGAGGGTGGTGAAATCGGAACGATCCCCAAGGTACGGAGCCATATATTGAATATGGCTGTTCACGTCTAAGAGTCGAGGAGATTCCAAGAGACCATCCTTTATTTGAGCGCTTCTCTTCAGACGATTCTGTACCAATTGTGCAGGATCCGAATGATGAGGCTGAGGTGCCAGAGCCTATTTGGCCGACTGGGTCTCTTTGGTACCACCTCAAGCAACTTTATCCCTTAGTGCGCAGGATGCTTGCCTCAGGGCTTCAAGGGAGTTATAGGGATGCGGACGGCCTTTATAGTTTTGCCGAATTGGAGTTGTTAGAGGAGGCTAGGTCTATGTATAAAGACGACGCAATTCGTCACATTTACGAAGAAGATGAAGTCATTTACATTTATGATTCATCCGACTCTGATTCTCTTGCAGATGCTCGGCCTACTACTGTGCCACAACGCCCAACGCCAGAAGTAGTACCTCCAAGTACTTCTGCGCACCAGACTTCGGCCTCCGCATAGCGGCTGTCTTTGGCTCCTCCGCCCTCTCATTCTCGAGTGGAGTCCCTTGTGCCTGAATAGCCGTCTTCTCCAGCTCTCATGATTGATTCTTCTGTAGCTCATGTTCCGACAGTCCAAATGCCAACCGCCTCTGAACAAACATCGCCCCATCGGGCTGAGTCTCCCTTCTTGCCACAAAGTTCTCATGCTCGGCCGTCTACTCCTCAGGCCGCATGGCCGCTGGCTCTTGCTACCCATAATCCATCATCCTCAGATATTTTATCTCAGCAAGAACTAGTGCAGCCACAAGCTGAGGCATTGGCGGATCGGCCTTCCAGTTCTGGTTCTGGGGGGGTGAATTCTTCTCTTCTTTTCTTTAGCTCCTGGGCTCAGTTCATTTTGCTAACTCCTTCTTCGTGTGCAGGCATGCGACCCATTGCTGCAATCGGTTCAGGACATTTTGGACCGCTTTTGGCGATTGTCCTATGCTTCTTTTCGACCTCCTTCGCCTTTGGTCAATACCAGTACAGACCTGGAGGGCCTTCGGGAGATTCTTGGTCAATACGCTTCATTTGCTGCACTGGAGGTTAGTCAGGCCGTTCGTCCAGAGAACGTCCTCCAATTGGACAAAAGCTCTGCTGAATTAAGCCGGATATTGGCCATCCATGCTTTGCCCATATCGATTGATGATCAGCTTTTCCTCCAAGAAATGCAAGATGGCATAATAGGCCTTCTCTCTCGCTATGCACAGCCAGAGGGTTGGGCTTCGCTCCTCTGTAATGAGGAAAGAAACGCTCCGTGGCTCTCTTGACGCCCTTCATCAGTCCCTGATGGAGACCACAGAAGAGATGATGACCGAGGAGTCGGTCTTCCTGGACCTGGAGCGACAGTTACAAGAGATTCAGCGTCTTTTCAAGGAAAACTGTATGAGAAAATAGGCTAAGAGGAGGACCATTGCTACTCAAGTAACGGAGATAGGCAAGTATATGGCAGAGTATGAAGGCTTGGCCCGCATAAATTTCGAGAAAAACTTGGACGATTTGGATGCGGTGGGTTTGGAGATACATGACGAATGGCGTGTGAGGAGAGAGACGCTTTCGGCCATTAAGGAGCTGCCTGGGGGTTTTCGGTGGTCTTCGGGCCCAAATTAATGATTTTTGTAAGACATTATATCGTCTATTCCTTGTACTTTTAGGACGTTTTCGTCCATTATCAATGAAAAATACATTATTATTCCCGTGCATTTTGTACATTTTCATTCTCCCACAAAGAGGGCATATATTTCTTTAAGTACTTGCCATTTATTGCTCTTGCATGCACTCTTCCGTTCAAGTCCTGCAAATGATATGCTCCGTTTGGTACCACATTTTTTTACCACGAATGGGCCTTCCCAATTGGGTGACCATTTTCCATACACCGGATCCTTAGAACCAAGTGGCAATATGGTTTTCCACACTAATTCGCCTTTCCTGAACGATTTAGCCATTACTCTGAGATTGTACTCCTTGGCTATTTTTATTTTTTATGCTTTTAAACGATTTAGCACATCACATTTGATGTCGTCTAATTCCAACAGATTCTGGATCATTGCCTCGCTGTAATTTTCCTTTGTCAGCTTCTCTTGTAACATCACCCTGGTAGACTCGATATTCATTTCTACTTGAAGCACAGCCTCTTGACCATATACTAACTGAAATGGCGTCACTAAAGTACTTGTTCGTGGTGACGTCCTATAGGCCCATAGAGCCTGACTCAAATATTCATCTCATCGTCTAGCGTGGTCTGTCACCATCTTTCGAATCAACCCTTTAAGGGTCTTATTAGACGATTCTGCTTGACCGTTTGACTGAGGGTAATAGGGGTAGTGTTCACCAACCGGATTCCGTATTCAGCCAAGAAATCTTTCACTTTTTCACCGTTTAATGAGGTGCCATGGTCTACCATTATTGTTTGTGGTATACCAAATCAGTGAATTATATGCTCTTTCATGAACTTGATGATCCGTTCTTGGGAGATTTCGACAACTGGGATAGCTTCCACCCATTTAGTAAAGAAATCGGTAGCAACAATGATGAAAGTGTGTCTCTTGCTTGATGCTGGGTAAATCTTCCCTATCAAGTCTATCACTCATCCCATAAATAGCCACGTTTTAATGACTGGGATCATATTGGTTGCTGGTGCCCTTTGAATAGGCTCGTGCTTCTGACAAGCAATACATCATTTGGCATACGAGATGCACGATTCTCCCATCTTCGGCCAATAATAGCCGCTTCGTATAATCAACCATCTCATCTTTATTCCTGCTTAGTGAGCCCCACAAACACCTTCGTACACTTCGGCCATGATAGTTTTGGATTCAGATGGCCCTACACATTTTAACAACAATCCATCTTGTCATTTTTTGTATATTACATCTCTTGAGACTACGTAGTTCAGGGCTTTAAGTTTTAGTCTTCGATCCTTCTCTCCTTCGGGCTATTTTAGAAACGTCTTGATTTCGCTCCTCCAATCATCCTCCTCTTCGACTTCGATGATAATGACGTCCGTTTTCCTATTTCATCTCATTAGGGCTGGCTTGACATCTTCGCTCATATATATCTCATCTATATTTGTTTGCTTATACCCAGAAGCTGCTTGGGCTAAGCTATTGGCCAATTCGTTCTTCGCCCTTGGAACGTGTTCCAACTCAGCATGATCAAATCGCTCTAAAATCTTTGGCCACATCTAATAATGCCATGACTGATGGGCTTTGGCATTTAAAGGTCCATATCACTTGTTGGATTACTAGTTGTGAATCCCCCTTAATGGATACATGGGTTACTCTCATGTTGAGGAGCATCTCCAACCCAAGTATCAAGGCTTCGTATTCGACCTGGTTATTAGTGCAATATTCGTTCAACTTGATTAAGAACCGAAACGATTCTCCCAACGGGCTAACTAAGACAAGCCCTATTCCAGCTCCTTTCATTGTACTGGATCCATCGAAATACATCGTCCACGGTTTCAGACTGCATTCGTCCAGATCTATTTATGTTTCTTTAATAGTACTCAAATAGGGGTGATCGGCCAAGAAATAGGCCAGAGCTTGATTTGTAACGGCCCTTTGGGGCTCATGCCGTATATCGAATTCTGACAGTGACAGTGACCAAAACCCAACTCTTTGATGCAAGATAGGATGAGAAAAGATGTATTTTATTATATTAATTCTCGTGATCAAATACACTATGTCGGCCTAAGGTAGGCTTGTAATTTAGTACATGTGAAATATAAAGCCAGACATAATTTCTCCATTGGAGAATAATTACATTCGTAATTCAGCAATTGTCTGCTGATATAATAAATGGCTCTCTCGACGTTCATGTCATCATCTTGCGCGATCATCCCAGCTATGGACTATTCTTCAGCCAATATGTATAACTTCATTGGCTTTCCTGGCACTGGAGGTACCATCACCGGCGGCTGAGACAAGTATTTCTTCAGGCTGTCAAAAGATTGTTGATGTTCTTTGGTCCAGACGAATTCGTCCTTGTCCTTTAACCTCAATAGGGAGGAGAACACTTTTATTTTCCCTGCACAATTGGAGATAAATCATCTTAAGAAATTAATTTGCCCTAAGAACCTTTGTAACTCTTTCTTATTTCGGGGGGGTATAGCTTCGGTGATCGCCCGAGATTTATTGGTGTCAATCTCAATTCCTCGTTGGTGCACTAGAAAACCCAGGAAATTTCCTGTACACACCCCGAAAGCACATTTGGCAGGGTTCAATTTTAGTTTAAACTTTCTCATTCGCTCAAAGGCCGTTGCTAAATGGCTAAAATGTTCTTCCATGGTCACAGATTTAGCCACTATATCGTCCACATAGACTTCTACAAATTTTCCGATCATGTCATGAAAGATCAAATTCATGGCCCGCTGATAAGTGGCACCAGCGTTTTTCAGGCCGAATGGCATCACTATCCATTCATAACACCCTAGAGAGCCTGGGGACCTAAATGTTGTTTTGTGTACATCGTTTTCGGTGATGTAAATCTGATTATAACCTGTATACCCATCCATAAAAGAGTAGACTTGGTACCCCGCCGTGGAGTCCACTAGAGCATCTACTGTCGGCATTGGGTATTGATCTTTTGGTGTTGCTAAGTTTAAATTTCTGAAGTCTATACAGATCCTTATTTTTCCATTATTTTTTGACTGGGACGATATTAGACAACCACTCCACATATCTGGTCGTTCTAATGAATTTCACCTCTAAAAGGCGTTCAACTTCTTTCTTAATATCAGGCATGACATTGGGCATAAACCTCCGGGGAGGCTGCTTATGAGGCCTATGGCTTGGCATGATTGGCAGCCTATGCTCCACCAACGTCATATCTAGACCAGACATCTCATTGTAGTCCCATGTAAAACAATCTTTGTACTCTCGCAGTAAATAAATTAGTTTTTCGCGTACTTAGGGCTCCAGTTCCTTACTGACGTAGGTGGTGCGTCTATCATGCTCGTTCCTCAGATTTACCTCGTCCAATGTATCTTGTACTCTTGAGATATTTGTCTTCCGTCGTCCATTCAGAGCGTATTCTTCTTCTTCCATTGATCCACTCCTTCTATCAAGCAGTCAACTCCACGTAGTTCTCTTATCTTGTCCTCCGTCAGATGCGCCAGTAGTTTGCCTCTTAAGGATGAAATCGCGGCCTGTGCTTCGGCCTCATTTCTTTGCTCTGCTACATAGGCCATTAAATTAGCCTTGGAGGCCGCAAGGGGCGCTGCTCCTTATCCTGCTTGTTCTTCATTTAAATTGTTGTGAGCTGGCTCTCCAAAAACCACTGTGGTTGGTCTCGTTTGTGCAAACAACTCATTCAGCAGTCCGCGGGGTATGACTCGTCATTTTGAGCCACAATGGTCGGGCTTTCCCCTTCATTTAGAACTCTGGTCGGCCCATAATTCCCTTCGTAAATGAAGTACTCGGCCGAATTTGTCTCTGTAGTGAAAGGCTTATTGTCGGCATGCACTATCTCTACCTTGTCCCTCTGGTTCCAGAAGACTAGGCATTGATGAAGGGATGAAGGGATGCATCGGCTGCCGTGTATCCAGTCTCATCCTAGGAGCATATTGTATGTTGTCGGCCCATCTATGATAAAAAATACTCCTCTTTTCGCAGTACTTCCCACTTGCAGGTCCAACGAAATAACCCATTTGGCCGTGGTCGACTCTCCATTGAAGCTGGTAAGCACCACTTCCGTAGGGAGGAGGTCTTCTTTTGACTTTGCTAAACGTCCTAGCATCTTCACTGGTATTGCATTAATGGCTGCCCCATTATCGATCAACACTTTGGTGACATGTATCCCATTAGCCTTTGCTTTTACGTATAGCGGCCGCATATGCTTTGTCATTTATGGTGGTGGCTTTGGGAATATTACCTTCCCTGACGGACCTATCTTCATTGCTTGATCGCCCTCATTGTTAGCTTGAGGCGGTTTTTCTTCGATGTCTCATCTAGATGGTGGCAACGTGGTTGGTGCATCATGAGAGACATTATTGACGGCCAATCTCCGTTTTTCGGCTCTGGTGATGGTCTATTTTATCTTAGGTGTCCCATACAAAATGAGGAACGGAGACCGTCCCAAATCCTCTCCCAATGTCCCGACTGCAGGATTGTTGGCTTCATACAATTCTTTGAGAAACAATTTTATGAAATTCCCTTCTCCTTGCTTCGGTTCTGATGTCTATTTCTTCTTCTATGTCGGTCATTTCCTCATCTGAAACCTCCCTATCTGTTATCGAGAGTGCTGTAAATTCGGTCTCGTTGCCCTCATAGACAACTTCGCTTGTTCCAACTCCTCCGCTGTTATCCCCTTGAATTTTTTGGGCAACAAGTAATGGTTGGCCACAACTGGTGGCATACTGCCGAACTGAATGACGATAGGAGGTTCTTCGTCATCTGTTTCGTCCTGTTTTCGCCTGCCGAACTTAGTGCATTCATCGTCGCTGGTCACTGCCCTTTTTTGCTGTCACTCCCTTTTTGTTTGCTTCTGATTTCTCGATGATGCGAGGGCGATGACCCGTAGTGGCCCATGCTTCGCCTTGTTGGCGCACCATACGGCCATAGTTTCTTTGGTGTCGCCTTAACTGCGTCCTCGTCATTTCTTCCACGGGGGATAATTCATGTCTCGACCCTGTCCTGAAAATGGCCTTCGGTATGAATGCCATATATTGGGCCGATGAATTTTTGGCTTAAACATCCTTATGTTTTGGACAAAATTTGAATTCTCCACATAGAACCTTTGAGCGAAGGTCCGTGGCTTCCATGCTGCTGACTCTTTCTTCACGGGCCTTTCACAAGTCTCTTCTAACTCCCTCATCCATTCTATGTTGTTTTTGCATCGAATACAAAACTCTGCCGATCTCCAAGCTCTGAAGGTGCCTTAATCCTTTCTAGAGCGCTTGGTCGATGACGGTGCTGTCCTTCATCTAGAACCAGCTTGACCTTCGGCAGATCCACCTTGGTAAGGTCTGGGTTGATCATGTTCAATTCCACCGATTTTGGAAAAGGGTTGTTATCCACTGCCATCTTTTTCTCGAACGTAATTCGTCCAGATTCTATGGCATCCTGTAAAACATTTCGAAAAACAAGACAATTATTAGTTGTATGAGACCATGCATTGTGCCACTTACAATATTTTTTACTACCGATTTGTTCGGCTGTTGGCAACGTATGTCGATCGCTCAAACTAATTTGTTTATCTTTATACAACTGGTCGAATATGGCATCAACTTTAGTGATGTCAAAAGAGAAGTTCCTACTCTTTTTATCATTCTTTTCATTGGCTTGGGGCTCCGCCCACGTCTTACAAATGTAAGGCTTCCCCTTAACTAATTCGGCCAAACATAAATCGGCCGATTCGACATCTACTTCGCCCATTTCATAATCAATGTTTCTATAATACGTCCATTTGCTCGAATTTTTTATTTGTTCCTCTTCTCGTAATAACCGATCATAACGCACCACACTAGTGGTGAGTTGGGGGAGGTCCCAAAATTCACGATCCTGAAATTTCTTCTTTAGGTCGAGATTGAGGCAACCTTGAGCGATCCTCACAAATTCCTTTTCGGGCAAAGGCACGTAACATCGGCCTCGGGCTACCTTAAACCGCTGTAAGAATGTCTCGGCCCACTCTCCTGGCAACTGCCTCAGGTTTGCCAAATCGGCTAAGGCTACTTCAGATTCGGCCTTGTAAAATTGCGCATGGAACAACTGTTCCATTTGTTGCCAATTTTCTATTGAGTTGGCCGGCAGACTGACATACCATGAGAACGCTACTCCCGACAGTGATTCGTGAAACAACTTTAATTTATGGAAGTCTGTGACCTCTCCACACTGAAGGGTAAATCGCCATATGTGTTCCATGGTAGAAACTTCTCCAGACCCCGTGAATAGGGAAAAATCTGGTATCTTGTAGTTTCGAGGCCACGGATAAGCCACATCGATCCAATCTGGATACGGCTTCCGATACCTTGGCCGAATTGGCCGTATGCCTAGACCGAATTGGTTTTGAAGGATCTCAGTCATTTGTTCCCTTAACATATCGTTGCCATTAAATGGCATGGCTATGGGCGGCGGATGCGGTCCTCTCAAAAGCGGGACATAATCGTGATTCTGCCCCTGAGATACCAGAATGCCTTGAGGCAACACCACTTCATGTTGTGCCATATTTGGCCCTTGATGCTCATTTGGCCCTAATTGTGGGCCATTGTCCCCAGGACTCGTCCCTCCCTTAGAGGTCGAAGGGACCGTAATTCCTTGTAGGGGGACATTGCTCAGACCAGCCTCCTGACTGTTTGGTGCAGGGGAAAGTGTAGTCCACGATGGGGCTGTCCCCCCATTTACACATTTGGCCATCAGTTCGTTCAATGAGCTCAAGTGCTTGGCCATATTTTCATAATGTGAATTGATAGTCGAGACAAATTTATCTATGACATGAACGTTCTGCAGCCTAACCTGTTCAAAAACATCCTGTGTGAATTCAATGAACAATGTACGAACTGCATTAGGGCTGAGTTCTCGCACCGGTTCGTATCGACTAGCCTCTACCAGACCCTCGAAATGACCTACCACGGCTGGAACGTAGGGCTGTTGGTTTGCTCCAGTCCTCCTTCCTCTGTACCTGGGCCAGTTTGAGTGTTTCCTTTCGGAGGCATCTCCACTTCTTACACCAATTCTCTCACTGTGGTCGCCAAAAACTGTTTGCGCGATTTTTGTGCGCGAAGAAGAAAGAGAAACGTGTAAGGTTCAAACCTCCTGAGACAAAGTCTCAGCAATGGGTGTTTGATTAAGTGAATATACCTCCAAGGTTATAAAAACTAAAAGATAAGAAAAATGCTCGTTTGAGTCTTCATTTGATTGTCTTTCTATCTTGGTGTAGGTGAGCTTTTATAGTGAAGTTTGTAAACCGTTTGAGTAGTCCCAATATCTTCCTGTAGCTGCTGGATCGTGCCTTCAACCGTTGGGCTGTGTGTCTCAACTGCTTGATCGTGGGTTGAGCTTTTATAGTGAAGCTTGTAAACCGCTTGGGCAATCCCAGTATCTCCCTTCAGTTGCTGGATCGTGCCTGTAATCGTTGAGCTGCGTGTCTCAACTCTTTGGATGTGGAGGGAAAATCGTCCAACTACTGCGATCGTGGAAGCAACTGCATCACGCATTTTCGTCCTACCCGCTAATTCGGTCGTCCCAAGCTCTTCGTCGCTCTTCGCTCTATCGTCCTTCCTCCCTTCGTTCTTTCCTTCGTCCTAGGGCGATTTCGTTCTAGGGTGACATCATTTCCTCTGTCAACAATATTTTTATGAATCATTACATTTCTTCATTACCTTAATAACTTCCAAACGCAATTGCCGGAAAATTTCTCCTTGTGTGTAAATGTATATATAGGAGATCATACATGGTATTGTACATCTTTAGGAAATTGCAAGTTGTGTACATGCTATTAATAAAATATATGGCAACTAATTATAAGTGTCACATGATATTAATAAAATATATGGCTACTAATTATTAGTTATTTATATGAATGCACCCACATGTTTAAATTTAAAAATAATGTGTTATATTTGTTAATGTACACACAATTATATATGGCAAAAAAATTTAAATTCATTGATTAAATAGATTGTGAGTCCACTTTATTATGTTTCATTTGTTGATGTTAATAAATTTATAAAATCATACTATTTGCAATAATTGAACGATCCAAGTTGATAAGACTTCAGAATTTTAGATTGGACATGAAATAAAATAATATCTTGTAAGAGTGTCGGGTTCTTATTTCATGAATGATGAAGAACCAAAAATAAAACAATACAAACGAAAATTTTCTTATGTGGAATTCTTATTCATGTTTTAAAATTAAACAAACCTCTTATCGTGATTAAAAATCCTAAATTTTAGTTTTAAAAATTTGAATCTCGATCGATATTCTGGATTCCTAAGCATTCGATTCAGGATTTATGACATTTTTGTTCCGATTTAAAAAACCAATAGCGTTCGGGAATATTTTTCGTCCCGAATCACTATCCGGATGAGACAGAATGAGACCGATTTGAGACCAAATGTCTCAATTAATATTCACATATAAAAATTAAATATTAAAGAGGTCTAGCTTAATTACATCTAATATCAAGACAAATTCGTTATTTTTCCATCTTAATATTATAAGTTTTTTGTTTCTCTCTATTTTAGAATTTTTTTATGATAAAGCGTCCGAGTAACAATTTTTTTTTTTTTTATATCAAAACCTGACATAAATACTTTTATGATGGTGCATTTTAAATTTATACAACAAAAATTTCGTTGGGATTTGCCTATATATTTTTGAGATAATGCAACCTATAAATATTTATTTCTCTCAAGAGGATACTTCGTTCGCTTTGGAGCACATAGACCTGAGTCTATTTTCTTGTACAATTTTATTTTCGTAGGGAACATCTTCTTGTAATGTAGGTTCTTACTATATATAAAGATACCATAAAGATACCAAAATAATTCTTCCATATTTTGGGCATTGAAAACTTAAATTAACTACTACTCACACATATATATGGAAAGAAAAATGGTGAAACACTTTACACATAAAAATAAAAATAAAAAAAAAAAAAAAATAATAAAAAAAAAAAAAAAAAACAAGAAACAAAAACAAAAGATATCTATTTGTGATGTTCATTTTTAGGTATGCAATGAGAATAGTTAAAAGTTTGAAATCTTAAACTGTAATCATAAGACATATAATCAAGAAGGAATTTGACAAAAAGCATCACTTTTAAAATTTACATGTTGATGGTGGTCAATATGTTGGGATAAAAGAGTTTGCCCATGGTTACTCATTCAATAATTTAATTACTAGGTGCAGTTTTGTCAACTTAAGAATCTCTTCTAAGCATCAAAAGAATACAAATTTGTACATTAATAATCATTCAAATAAATAACATTTTCCATCTCAAGAGAAAGAAATGAAACCTTCCATCCACAGCCACTTCTCTTGTATCCATTGGGTAATTCTCTTTTCATTTTTTATGGGGACCATTATTTGTCTCTCACTTAAATATTATTAAATATGGAAATAATCTAAAAACTCAAAATAAATAATAATAATAATAATGAGGCTAAGGTTATGTTTAGTATATTTTTTCGAATAAAATTTTTTCAATTTTTTTTTTATTAAACATCAACAAAATTAAAGGAAACAAAAAAAAAAACCTTTGATATATTTTATTTTTTTTTAAAAAAAATTGTCAGTAAAAAAATCTACCAAACAGGTTGTATTGAAATAACCTCTCTATGGGTGTTGCTTTTATTATTTCATCAAAGCTTTAGAATTATTATCTTGTCCTTGTCCAATACCAAGTTTCCATTTCAAGAGGTTACTAATTGCAATAACTTGATTGTTTTAATCAACTTTGCAGCATTGGATGCTTGGGTCACATTCAAGCGAGTCATTTTCTCTTGGCCATCTATATGTTTCAACATTATTAATTTCTAATTTTAGAAACTCTATGTTCAGACAATCTTACTTTATTATATATGAACTAAATTAAAAGTAGCTGCATCAAATTGTGTTTTACATGTTGAGGAAAATATCTCGCTTCTGCTGAGATAAATGAATGAACTTAAAATATAAGTATTTGATAATTTTCGTCTCTCTAAGTTATATTTTGGGTTGAATTAAATTCATGAATTTCAATATAATATCATAACCAAATTCATGTACAAGTGGACTCATACTGCCTACCCATGTTACATGTACTAGACAAAATATCGGCATATACATGAGGGGGAAATGTTGAGGAAGTCTCCAAGTGACGTGATTTGGTGGTGTAGGGTTCAAGATCTCATATTGAGATCCTAGGTTCGAATCCAGTGAGTGCGTTTCTTGTAAGAGCCTGGGACACCGGTGGTTTTACATGCTCCGCTTAAGTCTGGAATGAGTGGTTTGGAGGCGGGATTTCTAATAATTCCAAAAAATAAAAATAAAAAAATATTGAGGAAAATATCTCATATTATCTAAATAAATAAATAAATAAAAACCCTATATTAAAAAATTAAATTCATAAATTTCAATACGGCATTCTATTCACGTTCGCATTTTATAAACTAAACGAGAGACTTCCTTCTATAATTGTCCATAAGACGACAATGAATATAATGAAGTCATTGTGTGAGACATCATATTGAATTTAAAGTAAAAACGTTACTACATTATATACAGCCTTACAGCCTATAATTAATCATTCTTTTTGTGTTGTGATTGTTACTCCTCGATATCTTCATTCGCTCAAAATCAACATTAAAAATTTAAAGGTAAAAAAATTTCATTTTTATTTCAAGTTTAAACTTAAAAGCATGTGCTCAATGAACTTTGATATTTTAAGAATGGCCAAAAAAAAATTTAAAAAAATGCTAAGCTAAATGGATCTTAATTCCTTGGCTTCCACTCAACAATTAGAAAATTAAAATGAAAATTAGAAGATTGATTAAGAGGTTCATCAATTTAGTGGTGATGTCATTAGGACGGGAGTGGGGTATTTATAGTCGCTTAATCTGAAAATTTATTAAATTTGTCTTATAAATTAATAAAAAAATCTTATCTGGTAATAAAATAATTTTGATTCATTCTCTTTAAAATAAAAAGTATCAACTATTTTTTTATCGCTACTGAATCTATGTTCTGGCCACTCAACTGCATCAACATGCATAGGTTGTTAATCGGACTAGAGAATTGTTAATCGATGATAATGTAGAATAAATAATATTTTCATGTTATAAATCTTTAGAAGTCGCGATTTCTCCCTTCATTTATAATTTAAAAAAAAAATGTATTCGAATCTTTTTTATTAGCTCTGTGATTGTGTATTCTGAATTTCTGAACTCAAAACGATCAAATCTACTTTCAAAAACTTTGTAAAGGAAATGGCTTTACCATTACATTAGGCTTGGATGGTTCCAGTTTTTTTCCCCTTGCTGTTTACATCTTTAATGGCTTTGATCAGGTCAATGCAGAGACATTCTACCCAGATGCTCCTTCACGAGAAACATTACTTTAATTTGTCTTAAACTCTAAAATATGATTATAATAATAAAAGAATAAAGCATAAAAGAGAGTTGCCTTGCTATCATCACCACAACCTAAGAATGAAATTAGCATTTTCTTGTAGACATGCATAATCGAACCGTTGACCAATCGTAAATCGAATCGTCGATTATACAATCGAATCATAATCGTAACTAAACCGGTCGAGTCCAGTTCGATTAAGGTTGAGGCAATTTCCAACTGTCGGTTTGGGCAGATAGATCGGTCCGAACCGTATCAGTTATGATTCTGGTTCAAACCATAACGGTTTCAACCGTAACGGCTAACGATTTCAACCGTTAACCATAATAGTAATATTTTTTAATAATAATAAAAGTTTAAAATATCTAATTTGTCCCTCCCAACAACTATATTTTGGGGGCATTTTAGGTGTTATAAAAAATCAAAAAAAAAATACTATAATAAGTCTTTAACTCATTTTCCAAAACCACGAAATCATTTATTCTCTTCTTACTCTCTCAATTTCTTAAATCTCATATATTCAATCAATTTATTTTCTACTATCTCAATCTCTTCATTATAATGACAAACTTATCACACAACACTAACATTCATGAGGCTGAGGGATACCACTCAATATACCATCTGCGAAACGACTTCATGTATTCAAGTGAGAAATGGAGGTTCTGAAATGTTGACAAAATATTTTACTCTGATCGTAAATGATGTCACTGGTGAGAAGAATGATATCTGCAATTATTGTGGAAAAATTTACAAATACCCTGTTGGGTATGGAACTATGACGGGCATATGAGAAGGCTGAGTTTGGGATTGATACAACACAAACACAAATGACAAGGTTTTCTGCTTCTGATTTAGGTTCTTCTTCTTCTACTAAATTATTTAAATATAATGAATCTCAATGGAAAGATAATCTAACTAAATTTATTGTCATGGAACATTCAGCTTTTACTTTTAGTGAAAAACGTATTTTAATGATTTAATACAAGAAAATGTGATGTAGTTTTATATCTCAGTCATTGGAAAGTTTGTTCAAAAATTTTAGAGATTTTAAAATTTTTTAATGATGTTATGAATATTTTAAGTGGTGTTTATTATCTAACTTCAAATATTTTTCTCTTTACAAGTCTTGATATTGTTGGGGTATTAGCCGAACCTAATAATAACAATGAATTTTATGATGTTTTTGATGATCCTAATAATATTTTTGATGTTCCTAACAATGAATTTGATGATCCTAATAATATTTTTGATGATCCTTCAAATGTAATTAAAAAAAAAAAAATTGCATCAATGAGTACAAAATGACTTAATTATTATAGAGACATACCATTATTTTATCTTTTTATTTTATTTTGGATCCAAGGTTAAAATTGAAGATTTGGAAAATATTTTACAAAATTATTATGCTTTATTAAGTGAAAGAACTGTGAGTTTTCTTCAATTATTGATAATTTTGGAGAACTTACTTAATTTATACAATGATTACGTTAGTAGATATAATATTCAAATAACTGATAATACATAATCCATGAATGCACCAATTGAACAATCGAAGTTTCATATTGGTAGAAGTTGGTTAATGGAGCGAAGTAAATAATCAAAGTCCACCAATACCAGAACTACTAATTCATAAATTAATGCATATTGAAGGATGAATTTTGAGTTTCTTCAAAATGCTTTTGTAGGTGAGCAATTTATTATCCTTGATTGGTGGAAAAAACAACAAGGATTGTTTCTAGTCTTGGACATGATTGTAAGGGAGGTATTAGCGACATCAGTCTCAAATGTATTTATAGAGAAGACATTTAGTATGGGCGGTAATATTCTTGATGACAGAAAATCAAGGTTGAAACTGGAGACGTTAGAAACTCAAACGTGTCTTGACGATTGGTGTAGGGCGGAACGTCTTGAACAAGAAAATCAGCCAAAAACTTTTGAAGATTTATGTGATAACACGGACATAACTGGGATCGAAGGCTCAAAAATCGGACCGCCTTCCCCGGATGACGATGATAAAATATTAATGGGTTAAATTATTAAAAATAAAATATAACAGAACTACTTGAGCTTTGATTCCTCTACGCCCCAATAGGATACATAGGCAGCTTATGTAAGTACAAGCTCTTTTTTTCAAAATAATAAATAAATTATCAATGTCTACTTTTAGTCTTACTATTTACTAAATCTTTAATTTTTATTATTTTTATAATAATTTAATTTAATTTATTAAAAAAATTTATTTCAAACCTTAAAACGAACCGAACTGCATGCTTCGGCTGGTTTAAGATTCGATTGATGTTCGGCTTTGACTAAAACCGCAACCGATCGAACCTTAAACCAAATCAAAATGTACGGTTCGGGCGGTTTAAGGTTCGGTTGTGATTCGATTTTGGCCAAAACCACAACCGAACCGTTGGTCTACTGTTCGGCCAATACTGAACCGCCAACCGTACGGTTCGATTATGATTTTGAACAGTCACCGAACGGTATGCATGCTTATTTTCTTGCAATTATTGATAAATGGGTTTTTGCTAATATATCTATGTATGGGACATACGGATATTGAAATTGAAACGAGAACTTAAATTTTTACCACTCTGTCCCTATTTTCTAGGAATATTATTGAACCCTTCTCCGTTTATAAGAAGCTAAGATACCCACATTATTATAAGTATGCTTCCCACATTTTGTCCACAAATAATTTTTTTAGCCCAATGGAAGAAATATCACTCGACACAGAGAGTGAAGCTCAAGCCACCACAAGCTCTGAGAGCAGCTGTAAAAAAAGATCATCTCAAGAACACCACCATGAAAGCAATTTGAAGCATCCAACTTATAGAGGAGTAAGAATGCGTAAATGGGGCAAATGGGTATCAGAAATCAGAGAGCCAAAGAAAAAATCAAGAATCTGGCTAGGCACTTTTGATACTCCAGAAATGGCAGCTCGTGCACATGATGCAGCAGCTCTTACAGTCAAAGGTCACTCTGCTTACCTAAACTTCCCTGAGCTAGCACATGAGCTTCCCCGGCCGGCCACCGCATCTCCTAAAGACATACAAGCTGCTGCTGCCAAGGCAGCTGCTGCTGCCAAGGCAGCTGCTGCTGCTGCTGCCTTAAGCTTCCCAAAATTAGGACAAGAATTGATGAACACTGATCCTCACTCTCCAGCTAGCACTGTCACTTCTCAAATTGATGGTGATGATGATGCATTATTTTTTGACCTGCCTGATCTTTTACTCAATGGTAACCATCAAGTTGATGAGTTAAGGGACTCATTTTCATGGCAGCAGCAGCAGCTGGCTGATCAAGCAGAGCCTCTTGATTTTGAATTCTGGTATGATCATCAGGAGCCTTGTTATTACTTGAGGAAATAGTACAATAGTTAGTTAATTAATTAATTAATTAATTAGAGAATAACCCATGAAGCTCAAACCAATATTGTGTTTTGTATATAAAAGAACAAATGCCAAAAGTTTAGTTTCATGTTTCTAATTATCTTCTTCAAGTGTTCAATTTAGCACGGGCCATATACAGTACAGGCGTATGGGTGTCAGGAGATTTTTTTTCCTCTTTTGATGCTTGAAATTTCAAATTTAATTCTATCAAATTTTAGTTTTATTAATATCTTAAATTGACGTGGTGTCACTAATCAATCATGTGAAGTTGTATTAAATATACTTGTCATTACCATTATAAAAAAACCATTCAATTACCGATGGAAAATTCCATCTGACAAATAAACGGAAAACCAACAGAAGTATTCCATAGATAAAAATATTGTCAATAATATATTTAACGATAGAAATTTTGTTGTTAAATTGTCGGCAATATATTTACCGATTGATTAGCGACAAAAATTCAGTTGGTAATTTAGTTGGTATTTTATTTTTTATATTTAATAATTATTCATCGATAATTTTGTCGATAAATTAACAACGATAATTTTATCGGTATTGAAAACTTGTCATTTATCATTATAAAAAACCATTCAATTACCGACGGAAAATTCCATCGACAAATAAACAGAAAACCAACGGAAGTATTCCATAGATAAAATATTGTCAACAATATATTTAACGACAAAAATTTCGTTGCTAAATTGTCGGCAATATATTTACTAATTGATTACCGATAAAAATTCAGTTGGTAATTTAGTTGGTATTTTATTTTTTATATTTAATAATTATTCATCGATAATTCTATCGATAAATCAGCAACGATAATTTTGTCAGTATTTTCATAAATAAAGAATTAATAAATTTATTATTATTATTTTATATGCCATAAATACATGTATTAATAGCACAAATATCAAAAAAATTGTACTATAATAATAATAATAATAATAATAATAAAAATAAATTTATTATTATTATTATTATTATGAAAGTTCATACGTCAATATAATAAGTTGTGTAAAAATGAAAAAATATATATATAAAAAAACTGTTCAAATATCTAACCATGAGTAGGAAGGGGAGACTGGGGCAAGTCAAATTAATTACAACAAATATGTCTTGTTACTGCTTCAGTTGTGTCTCAAGACGCCTAAATGCTAAACGTCTCGAGTGCGCTCTTGCTGCACACGATTGCATGAAATTATTATTTTATACTATGATATTATTTTTTACTGATGAAATTATTATTATTGAGGGAATATTTCCGTTGTTAAACGATCGGTACACTATCGCTAACATATGGCGTCATAAATGTAGATGATAATTATTACAATTATTACACGGTAATTGGGAAATCCGAATATGACAAAAATTACAATTATAATTATTATCCTCGGAGCAGACCCTAACGGCAGACCCTGAAAGCGGAGGTAGGGGCTGATGAGCAGAGGCAGAGGCAGAGGCAGATGCTGATGCTGGGCAGAGGCAGAGGCTGAAGGCAGAGGCTGATGGCAGATGCTGAGCCAGGCAGAGGCAGAAGCTGAAGCTGAGGCAGAGGCTGTTGGCAGGCTGAGGCAGGAGCTGAAGCTGAGACAGAGGCTGTTGGCAGATGCTGATGCAGAGGCAGAGGCTGTTGGCAGATGCTGAGTCAGGCAGAGGCAGAAGCTGAAGCTGAGGCAGAGGCTGTTGGCAGATGCTGATGCTGAGGCAGAGGCTGTTGGCAGATGCTGAGTCAGGCAGAGGCAGAAGCTGAAGCTGAGGCAAATCAGGACTTTCCCGAGGCTTGTTGTAAAACAACAATATCCTTAAAACAAATTCGTCCCCTACCGTAGGTGCAGTAGAACGTGAGACGATTGTTTCCCAGGATACAACGGAAACGTACGAGAAATGGCACCACCAGACTCGTATCCAACGAACCAAAAGTGTTTGAACTCTCCTTTTAACAAAACAAAGAAAATGATCTTTCGTGTGTGTGCTATGTCTTTCTCTATTTTCTATTTCATATATTGAAAACAAGAACTGATGTTGTTTATATAGGAAAAGAAAAACACATCTCAATTAATAGAAATTAACTTGCCAATTAAATTTCATAATGGGAGATGTTACACATTGTTGTAACCACTAAGCTAATTAAATTAGCACTAATGGAAATTAAACTATATAACCACCAAGCTAATTAGATTAGCACTTATGGAGATTAAACTTTGTAACCACCAAGCTAATTAAATTAGCTGTTATGGAATTACAAAAGGCTTGAAAATTGTGAACTTTGAGCAACAATTTCTCATTCACCCAAGCACCATTTTAAGCATATGAATATACCATTTCGAAGTACTCACGGAGGAGTATCCGAATCATTCAATAACAACCACTAACACGAAGTGGACCATGCTTAAAATTGAGCCTCAAAATGCTTATAAATAAGCATTTTTCCAACAATAAATTGGTGCTTCATTTATCGATGAAATTTTTCTTCGGTTGTTTACGAAGGGAATCCGTAGTTAAATCTATGAGTAAATGTGATTGGTGATTTTTTTATGTCGTTTTTTGAATGTATCAGTATTTTTCGTATCTAATGCGAAAATTTTTTCTAATATTATTTTTTTACTATTTTAACACGTGTGAAAAAATATTATTGGGTTATTTCGTGGATGACGTAATACCATTGTAATTTTTTGGTACCATTATTGGTTATATGGTGCCATCAATCAATAGTTATATAACATATACGAGGTATACAATTTCTAAAGGAGAAAGAAAACTTAGATTTTTTTTTTAAAAAAAATAAAAAAAAATTGGAAAGTATTATATCACATTTTTTTCATATTACATATTAGTCACTTAGGTTGGTAGTCAGTGGCAAGACCAGGATTATTATTTGGCAAGGGCTGAAATGTATAGTAAGTTCAAAATTTTGGTGGACTAGGAATAGCAAAAAACCTAATGGGAAGGGGCTGGCGGGGTCCGGTACTTAAGGTGGAAGAGAGAATAATTTTTTATACTTGTTGGTTGGAAGGGTCAAGTACGAGTATTCGTATCCTCGTTAAAATATAAGAAAAATATCCATATGAACAGAAACTCATACGGGGTCCGGTATGTTAGGGAATAATTTTCATACTTGTTGATTGAACGAGATTGATAAAGATATTGACTTCTCGTACTATACCAGATCCGTTGTCATCCCTAATTATAACCGTTTGATTGAGACCTTGTAATATGTTTGTTGACCAAGCGATCTGATCCTATGCGCCTTTCTCCCTTTAGTGAAACGTCCCTTGGCTCGTGTTATTAGTTTACTTCGAAAGAAATCGGACCTCTTAGTTCCTGTAAGTTCGAATTTTTGAAGCCCACTCGTTAGGATTCTTTGATTCATACATTGTAAGATGTTTGTTGTCCGCCCCTATTTTAGAATTGGTACGGTCTCAAGACCTCCTATAATTATTTACTTCGAAAGAAATCGGACCTTAATTGTTGAATGCTTTTCTTAATGACTCCATGCTCCTTTTATAGAGGCGAGAAATAGATTAATTTTAAATTTTCATAAGCACTTAGAGATAAATTTATCATGATTTGCTTTAATAATTTTGTGAGAATTTACTAATATTTATCATGATTTGCTTAAATAATTTTTTCAATGAAATTTAGGTCCATAATTGATCAAAATTATTGTTTCTAAGATACCTTTATCAAATTCACTAAATGATAGTGAGATAATGATAAGGCTCCCGTTTGGTTGACTTACCACAGGAAGAAGACACAGGCCGAGGCCCTGTCCAAGACAGTCCCGGCCCAACAATCATTATCCAAGGCAGTTCCAACTGTTGAGCAACAACCATTATCCAAGGAAGTTCCCACTATGAGCAGTTAAGGGAGTTACCACCCCCCACCAATGGGGCAGTTGGAGGAGAGCAGTTGGAGAAAAGGTTAAAGAGGAGGAGATGAGAAGGAAAAATGGGGGGGAAGAGAACAAAGGAAATTGGGGAAAACTGGGTATGCCAGCAGAGGGTTGTCATCCATGTAATTAGTTAATATAGGATTTACATTCGTATGTTGTTAAATGTGGTCTGTAGTGTTGTAAGTGGAGTCTCTCAGTGTATGTGGGAGTAATGCAGTGTTATGTGTCATTTGTAAGTTGCAGTGGAGAGTAGCTGTGTTATGAGTCTTATGATAATCGCACTGTAATGTAAAGCTTGCTAGATCTGTAAAAGACTCTTTTATTAATGGCAATGAAGTTTACAATTCGTACACTCTCAATTGGTTCAGAAAAATACAATTGATGTTACACAGACTTGGAACTAGTAATTGAAGGCTCTGTCACCG